>JAVIWB010001792.1:0-256594 GCA_031893035.1 Dermolepida albohirtum | reverse complement strand
TCCTAATAAATTGCGTTTTTTCGTATGAATATATTGTAATAATATGTACATATAAATAATTTATTAGATGTCATATTATCTATAATATGTAAATACATTAAAATTTTAGTTTTTCTTACACATATTTGTATTTATATACTATTTACTTTAATTAATAAAATAAAGAAAGCAAATCCTAAAATTAATTATGTATTTTATTTGTGAGACGAAAAACCTGTCAATTACGGACACCTTTATATAACGGCCAATATATTTTGCTTTTTGGGTGGCCGTTATTGACAGGTTTTACTGTATAACATCTTTGGAAAAAAATTCTTTAGACAATGCAATAACGTAATGTAGGTATGGTTGCCTAAGTAAACATGCACGGTTTTTCTGTCCAATTATTTTCTTGTTGTATTTGTAATTCACAATATTAATACAAAATATTAACTGCCATCTTCAAAATCTCCTGTATCATTAACATTTATGGCGCTATTTTAGAAGATTGTGAAGCAAGGAAAAACTATGGCGGTCTGTAGGTAAAATTATTTAGGAGCATATGTAATAATTTTTTTAAGATTTAGGTATTTTTGCGTGTGTATATAAATAAGGGACTGACTTACATACTTTATTTGGAGAAAATATTTACTATTTTTTTTTCAAAATCAGAAAAATTTCAGGAATATTTTGCTTTCTGGCGATCGTCTACGATTCACCTCGACTACTTATCTTCAATTTGGCAACTCCGAATAATCCAAACATGAATCACAGAATTGTTGACAGACTGTAGAATTGTAGAAGGTTAATAGTGTCAAAATTTGACGTCTTCGCCAAATTTTTCTTAAAGTAGCAACAACAAATAGAATATACAATTAAAAAATGGAGTGGTTATTTGGTAAGCGATTAACACCAGAGGAATTACTCAGAAAAAATCAAAGGGCCCTCAATAAAGCCATGAGAGACCTGGATCGAGAACGGGTTAAAATGGAACAACAAGAGAAAAAAATTATAACCGATATTAAGAAGATGGCAAAGGAGGGTCAGATGGTAATAAGTTAAAATTTTTAAATTTTCAAGTTAAATATGAATGACATTTTAGGATGCAGTGAAAATAATGGCCAGAGATTTGGTTAGAACGAGGAGGTATGTAAAGAAATTTATGATAATGAAAGCAAATATACAGGCTGTTTCTTTGAAAATTCAAACTTTACGCTCACAAAATGCCATGGCACAAGCTATGAAAGGTGTGACCAAAGCAATGCAGAGCATGAACAGACAATTAAATTTACCACAAATTCAAAGAATATTGCAAGAATTTGAAAAGCAGAGTGAAATTATGGATATGAAAGAAGAAGTAATGAATGATGCCATCGATGATGCAATGGCTGATGATGCAGATGAAGAAGAAAGGTATACACACTATTTTTATATAAATTATTGTCATTAAAATCTTTTCACTCTTTTATTTTAGTGACGCTATAGTTAATCAAGTATTAGACGAACTGGGTCTACAACTTGGTGATCAATTATCAGGACTTCCTTCTGCAGCTTCTACAGTTCCCGGTGCAGCTGTTAAACAACCCGCTGCTGTACCAGCAGCTGCAAATGGTGTTTCAGATGCGGATGCTGATCTGCAAGCTCGTTTGGATAATCTCAGAAGGGAATAGATGATATGAATACACTTGTACACATTACACACCGCCTCTATAAATATTTTCTCTAACATCTTTGAGCTGTAGTGTAATATATTTTGTATAATATTTTAATAATTGCATAGATAGATTTATTATTGTTAAAATGTATATAAGTTCGTATTGTCATTTACATATGTGAAATAATTTATATAAAAATATACTAATACAACTGTGACGGCAGTGTCTTTGATATATCTTGACAAAATTTAAATGTATTTTGTTCAAATCAGTATTGAAAACTTATACGTAAGTATTTTTGATGTGTTTCGCTTACCAAACTATACTAAGTAAATTGGCAAAAATGATTTCTATTAAAATTATTCGAAAGATTATTTTAATTATGCGTGTATTACATTCATAGGTGTCAGCGGTCATTTTCTAAATATAAGAATATCTTTTCAGCACGATGTACGATGGAGCGTTTTTATATTCGCGGGTTTGTAGAGGGGTGAGTAGGCGCATTGGGGGCGTGGCCTGTGCAGCGACTCATGATTAGTATAAATACGAAGTTTCATTGTTATTAGACAGTTAGTCTTTGAGCTATCGTCAACCAAGTAACATAATCAGGAGTGAAAAGTGAAATATGGAAAAAATCGAATATCGTGCCGTTATAAAGATCCTTACCAGGCAAGGAAAATCAGTCGCGACCATAATGAATGAGATGTCATTGGTTTACGGCGACTCTTGTCCAGGAAAAACCATGGTGTACAAGTGGCATAGTTTATTTAAACAAGGAAGGGAATCCCTTGAAGACGACCCGAGGCCGGGCAGGAGCATTGAGGTGACCACGCCAGCACTTATCCAAAAAGTTGAACAAATTGTACTCGAAGATGCTCGACTAAAGAAGAAACAACTCGCAGAAATGGTTGGAGTATCCGATACAACAATTTTTCAAATCCTACACGATCATCTCGGCATGTCTAAGGTCAGCGCAAGATGGGTGCCGAGAATACTCACGCCGCCGCAAAAACAACAGCGCGTAGAGTGTTCGCGTGCATTTTTGGACCTCTGCAATGAAGACATGGATGGTGTATTGAGTGGAATTGTTACTGGAGACGAAACTTGGGTTCCTCATTATGAACCTGAGTCCAAACAAGACTCCATGCAGTGGCACAAAAAGGGCACAGCACCTCCCAAGAAATTTAAAGTGTCACAATCAGCTGGGAAACTCATGGCAACGGTATTTTGAGACTCGGAAGGTATATTGTTGATTGATTATAAAGATAAAGGTGTTTCTATAACCGGAGAATATTACGCTTCAACATTAGAGCGACTAAAAGAAGCCATTAAAGAGAAAAGACGGGGAAAATTGACAAAAGGTGTTCTGCTTTTGCACGACAACGCGCCCGTCCACAAGAGCCGCGTTGCGTTAGCTGCCCTGCATAAGGTGGGCTTCGAAATTGTGAATCACCCACCCTATAGCCCAGACCTAGCCCCGAGTGATTATTACCTGTTTCCGAAAATTAAAAAAGAGCTGCGGGGTAAAAAATTTACTGCCGATGATGAAGTCAAGGAGGCAGTTTCGGCGTATTTTGCAGATAAAAAGAAATCATTTTTTTATGAGGGTATAAATAAATTAATTGAAAGATGTGAAAAATGTATCCATCTTGCAGGTGAATATATTGAAATAGAAAAATAATTTGGTTTTTTTATTTCCACCCCTTGTTCCCAATTCCGCGAATATAAAAACGCTCCCTCGTATTTTGCTCTCCGAGATAAATGTGGAAATTGACGTCATGTTATAAATATTTTGTCAGTCTTATCCGTTTTGGGTTATGCAACAATAGCTGTGAATAATGTGTGTTATTTGTAAAACAAAACAAGTGATATAAACAACGTATGCATCATAGCAAGGTTGCCCGGCTGTTCGTACATTCGCCTTGTTACGATCCTGACCCGCGCGAAAAATGTCCCAACTCTACATATAACTATTTTGCAAATTCCAGTATTGTAACATAGAATGATTTTTTATTCTGCATTTTCTTCCTTTCTTTTTAATGACATCTTTAGTGTACAAATTGTACACTGAAGTCGTCTTTTAGTTTTCGTTTCAGTTCAAAATATATGTCATTATTGTTGGAAACTTGAAAATACGTAATACTCATAGTGCTATATTGGTACATTTGTATTTAAAACAAAGACTGAAATATTTTACCTACTATTTAAATCTGTTAACCGATATACTTGCCAAAAACAATAATTAAAAAATATACCCATCAAATATTAATTGGAAAATGTTTTATTTCAACGACTGTACTAAATCATCATTCCGTTCTTAAACTTTAAATTTTAAATATTTACCGAGTAGTTTAATCATATCTAAATATTTTTTAGGCGCAATCACTACTTAAATTATGTTATTTTAAATCAAATATTAAAAAATGTAATTATTTCAAAAAGCAATGGATGTTTGAAAGGTACTTGAATTGTCTTACTTTGTATTGTATTTGAATAATGGCGCTTTTAAAACGGAAGAACCGCTATGATTGTTGAAAATCAAAATATAGTACAAAAAATATAATTTTTAAAGTAGATTGACATAAAATAACGAAAAGGGAACATTTTTCTTTATAAATATCTTAAATTGATGCTTAATGAGGAGACAATAACTTCGTGACACTATTATGAAAACGGATATCATATTGAATTATTACTTGAAACGCTGTCAGCTGATTGTCTTGTGATTATTCTTAATCGTGATCATTTCACTTATTCGGTTCGGTTCAGTATATATTTGTAGGGGTAATTGTTGTATCTTATATGTTTAGTGCGGTAAAATAGTGGGTGAGGTGACTTAAGAAATCATGTAAGATATTAAAGTAATCTAAATTCTGAATATTTTTAACAATGATTTATTTGTATTTCGCTTTTTTTGTTAAACCATAAGTTGATATCGATTTTACAATTTCAATCAATATACGATATTAAATAATATTACAATACGACTTTTTGGCATTTAAATATAAACCTCAGAAAATTGTTAATTAAAACACAGTTTTGATTTTTAAATAGAGATTGAGTTCTTAAAGAAATTTGTCTTACACATTAGGCGTAGTCTATACAATTTAATTAGTTCGGTACACAATTTCTATAGAGCGGTTATTATGTAACTGTTGGAATACATCGTACAATTCATGGATCATTATCTTCACGCTTTATATAAATAAGGGTGTGGCGTTATGAGTTTTCACGTGACTTCGTTTCTTTCCAAAATCTCTGCAAATTAATAAGAACAACACTTAATATTGTTATTATTTTAGTTAAAAATACAACAAGATGTCGAAATTACCGAAAATAAGAGATGAGGAGCGCGAAAGTAATTATGGATACGTTTTTGCAGTATCTGGTCCTGGTAAGTAAAAAATCTTTAATCGACTAAATGCAATATTCGACTAAAATACCGTTACTTTCAGTTGTCACGGCGGAAAAAATGAGCGGTTCTGCTATGTACGAACTGGTCAGAGTAGGATACTATGAACTCGTAGGAGAAATTATTCGTTTGGAAGGTGACATGGCCACAATTCAAGTATGTAACGCACATATCTGTATTTCGTGTGCTATTGATACATTCAATTAGGTATATGAAGAAACATCTGGTGTAACTGTTGGTGATCCTGTATTAAGAACTGGAAAACCCCTTTCTGTAGAATTAGGCCCAGGAATTTTAGGTTCAATTTTTGATGGTATCCAGCGTCCTCTTAAAGATATTAATGATTTAACTCAAAGTATTTACATTCCCAAGGGCATTAACGTTCCTGCCTTATCAAAGACTGCAGCTTGGGAATTTAATCCCCTAAATATTAAAGTGAGCGTTCATAATAACTTTTAATATAATTCCTTTTCATGAAACATTATTTTGTGTAGGCTGGTGCACATTTAACAGGCGGTGATCTTTATGGTATAGTCCATGAAAATACGTTAGTGAAACACAAATTAATTCTACCACCTCGTGCTAAAGGTACGGTAGTTTCGATTGCTCCTCCCGGTAATTACACTGTCGATGTAAGTTATTGCATGAGTTTGTAATATTCATTTACAAATAATTACGAAACGTTTTCAGGATATAGTTTTGGAAACTGAATTTGATGGTGAAAGAACGAAATTCACTATGTTGCAAGTGTGGCCAGTCCGACAGCCACGACCTGTTAGTGAAAAGTTGCCTGCAAACCATCCGTTATTGACTGGTCAACGTGTATTAGATTCTCTGTTTCCGTAAGTTATACCGTGAATATATTTTATAATGCAACATGCACATACATACATAACGTAATAATGAAGTGACAGCAATGTATTTTAGCGTGTATTTTATTTTGCCACAATTTTGATATTTTTCTGTTTAAATTGTAAAAATGTTGTACTTGTTTTTCTTATATGCTTTATATAAAATGTTTTAAAAATTATAAACAATGATGATTAGATAATATGCTTCGTGACCCTAATATCTATTCCAATTTGATATTTACGAGGACGAATCAAAAAGTACTCTATTTCCGTCAAGAAGAAATATCGAATGTCAGTAATTTGAATTCGTTTATTACAAGAAGGTATAAACATTTTAATAACGTAAATATAAAGATACATAAAAAGATTAAGAAGCTTTTGATTCTTTTTCGAAAATGTTTTCTTGCGTTGAAAAATTACTTACATCTGTTTATTATCATTGCTCTTATTCTAGATGCGTACAAGGCGGTACTACGGCAATCCCTGGTGCTTTCGGTTGCGGAAAAACTGTAATTTCCCAATCACTATCCAAATACTCCAATTCAGATGTCATCGTTTACGTAGGTTGCGGTGAAAGAGGTAATTTTTTTCTATCGATTCGAGAACAACTTTTTTTTAATATTTCATTTTACTTTTCGCTTTTAGGTAATGAAATGTCCGAAGTATTGCGAGATTTCCCGGAACTGACTGTAGAAATCGACGGCCAAACCGAATCAATCATGAAGCGTACGGCCTTAGTAGCTAACACATCTAACATGCCCGTCGCAGCTCGAGAAGCTTCCATTTATACCGGAATCACGCTTTCTGAATACTTCCGTGACATGGGTTACAACGTGTCTATGATGGCTGACTCGACATCACGTTGGGCCGAAGCTTTGAGAGAAATTTCAGGTACCGTAACAGCCTATTACTTCTATTTATTCAATCGTTCACTGAAATATGTACTTGAACAGGTCGTCTGGCTGAAATGCCCGCCGATTCTGGTTATCCCGCCTACTTGGGCGCCCGATTGGCCTCCTTCTACGAACGTGCCGGTCGCGTTAAATGTTTAGGCAATCCGGACAGAGAAGGTTCCGTTTCCATTGTAGGAGCCGTATCGCCACCTGGTGGTGATTTCTCCGATCCAGTAACATCTGCGACTTTGGGTGAGTTGCCACTTAATTATGCGAATTATGGGAAGTTCATTTTAAATTTTCTTTGTTAAGGTATCGTGCAAGTGTTCTGGGGCTTGGATAAGAAATTGGCCCAGAGAAAACATTTCCCGTCTATTAACTGGCTGATTTCATATTCCAAATATATTCGAGCTTTGGACGACTTCTATGACAAGAACTTTGCAGAATTTGTCCCACTTCGTACCAAAGTCAAGGAAATTTTACAGGTAAGAAGCAACGAATTGAGTTTTCAAGATGCACTTATTGTTTGGACAGTTTCTTGATTCAGTCTTAAAATAATTGCATTTAATATCTGTATCCGTAATATAATTTATGGCATGTTGGTAGACTTGAATATCACCGTTCCAGGTGCCACACTGATTAATTATATGTCGATGATGACAACTTAGTTGTCGAAGTGTGTGTATATAGAATACGAAAGCATTGGAAAATTTACCTTTTTTGATTAAGTAAACAATGTTTTAATTATAAATAGATTGAAAATAAAAAACAGATTGGGTTACTATCAGGTTGTTACATATAAAATGTCCGATTTTGTAAGGAATAAAAAAAGTCTAAATTTAAAAAAATATAAATGTTTATTCTGCAAAATAGTCTCCATTTACATCAATAGTTTGTTGCCAACGACCTGGAAGCTGGAAAATTCCCTTTGAAAAGAAATCTAGGTTTTGACGGCTCACATATTGCTGAAACACTGCTATTACAGACTCCTGGTCAGGGAAGTCCCTATTTTTTAAGTGATTGTCCAAACTTCGGAAAAAATGAAAATCAGTTGGCGAAAGATCAGATAAATAAGGTGTGTGAGGGAGAATTTCGTAACCAAATTCCGAAAGTTTTTGGATTGTCTGTCGTGCAACATGAGGTCTTGCATTATCATGAAGAAGTATGGGTCCATGTCTATTGACTAGTGAGGGCTGCAAGCGGCTCAATTTTCCATGCATAGTTTCCAGTTCGGCACAATAGGACGCTGCCGTGATGGTTTCACCAGGTTGCAAAAATGAATAGTGAATAATATCCTTACTGGTCCACCATTCAGTCACCATAATCTTTCGTGGGTGAAGTGATGCTCGTGCATGCTGTCTTGGTGCTTCACCTCGATTTAACCATTGTCCTGACCGTCTCGGATTATCATAAAGTATCCACTTTTCGTCACACGTTACCACTCGATGAACAAACGGTTCAACTTTCTGTCGATTAGCCAAAGAGATAGCCACCTCTAATCGACGGAGCTTATTGGCTTCCGTTAATTGGTGCGGCACCCATCGATTCAGTTTTTTCACTTTGCCAATCGAAGAAAGGTGACGACTAATGGTGGCAATGGACACTTGAAATGTTTCTGCAAGGCTACGCACTGTTGTCGACGGTTTACTTTCAACTTCTACACGCAGCTCGTCGTCATTAACGGTGCTACGCGCATATCCGCGAGGCTCATTTTCCAAATCAAAATTTCCCTCGCTGAATTTTTTAAACCATCGCCGTAATGTGCGTTCATTGCACGTGGTTTCACCGAACGTCTGATTAATTTCTCGCGTTGCTGCAGCTGCATTTAATCCCATTTTAAATTGAAAGAGGTAAATTGCCCGAATATCTCTTGCCGACAGCATTTCCATAGGCGAGACCAGGACAGGTGTATTAATCTTTCCAAGAAATGGAACAGGTACACACTTCAAAATAAATACCCTTTTCTACAAATACAATAATAAATTTCACCAAAAACATACACGTCTTCACACAGGTGCGATTCAGTTCAGACTGAAGGAAAAAACGGACATTACATTTGTAACAACCTGATATAACATTTAACTAAACGATTAAGTGTTATAGACTTAATAGTTTAGAATATCATTTCTTTAAATCCAAAGACATCATGTATACAATAGCTTAAGAAATTGCATGATCTGTATTGATCATACCGCTTCAGACTTCTTTAGTTCTTATACCGACTTTCCTGTTTTCAATTTTTAACATAATTCTTCTATGTGCTTTGTTTTTAATCATTTGTCTCTTTCGTCTGCGATATTATTTCTCTTCTTTGAAATTTCTTCTCTTTTATGAACTATTATTCCTCGGGCCCCTCCTTTACGTTTTCTTTTCAATTTTTACCGATTCTAAATATTTTCTAAAGAATTTTCTCTGGTCCATCCTAATTATATAATTTAACAAATGCCTGCTTTCTTAAGTGTCTTTTCTCTACCCCACCAAGTTTTGCAAACTATCTTCGCTTCAATTTGTTTACTTGCTCAGGAAGAACCAAGCACTCTTTGTGAAGCAGGCATACATGTTCTTTCCCTTTCTAGTAGTGTGGTAGTCCCGGACTAGATATCCATGCCTGGTACACCTTTTAAGTATCCCTTCATCTTCGGCCATCACTCTCGGAACTGCTTGATCATTACTTTGATGTCTGGATCATTACTTTGCTGTCTGGTCTCGTCGTTGATTTTGATTTTTATTATCCAACAATGCTTGTTATTTTCCACCATTTCCTCTCACTCTTATTTAAATTGCTACTATTTGCTGTCATGTTTCTTCTGAATTAATCACAATTCGCAGGTATATGCTATCATTGTCAGTACTATTGCAATATTTTACTTTATTCATTGCGTTTTTTTAATTTTATTAATTATATTTAGATCCAGTTGTCTATATTTTTTAAGTACGAACAATTAAATATGATACATGATAGTCGATGAGTCTTTTGGATGTTGCTGTGGTGAAGTTTTGCTGATCAACCCCAGATAACTTCTTCAGACTGAATAAATAGCGAAACGTGAACAGCAAATAGAACACCACGGCAAAACCTGGAACACGTATCTACAGTAGAAAACGGCTGTGAAAGCCTATATTTAAATATTGCCCGATAAAACGTACTTTTTTTTAAAATTAAAAAACACACTTTAATGCTTTAGGAAGAAGAAGATTTATCCGAAATTGTACAGTTGGTCGGCAAAGCCTCGCTCGCGGAATCGGATAAGATCACCCTCGAAGTTGCCAAATTGCTGAAAGAGGATTTCCTGCAGCAAAACTCCTATTCAGCATACGATCGATTCTGTCCGTTTTACAAAACCGTGGGAATGCTCAAGAACATGATCGGTCTCTACGACATGTCTAGGCACGCGGTCGAAACGACGGCCCAATCAGAAAACAAAATCACGTGGAACGTAATCAGGGATTCCATGGGCAACATTCTGTACCAGTTGAGCAGCATGAAATTCAAGGATCCGGTCAAGGACGGCGAAGCGAAGATCAAGGCAGATTTTGATCAACTCTACGAAGATATCCAGCAGGCCTTTAGAAATTTGGAAGATTAAGTTTATGTGCAATATTAATAATAGTATATGTATTTATTCAATGTAAAGCCTCACTATATGTGATCTTTAAAAATTTCTTCTCCTAACAAATTCCATGTAAAATTGTGTCTTTAATAGACGTTAAATGTGTCTCCGGACATAATTGTACAATAAATTGTTTATATAAGAGAAAACTAGGTAAGATACGACGATATTAGTTATACAAATATCCTAGATTATATGGTAGCATAGTGGTGAGGGTTTATTTGTAAAAAAGAAGACCGAGCAAGAATGTTTACTTTCATTCCACATTTAATATTAGTTAATATCAGTAAGTTTTAGATTGTTTATATTGTACAGGTGCTTATATGTTGATTCAGTATTATGTTGTTTGGCATACAGTAATTTTAACATGATCATTGTCATCTCACATCGCTAAGCACTAAAATTATAAATATTTTACATTTTAAAAAATATTTTATTATGTACAGAACTATGTGTTATTCAAAAAATAACGAACTTATGTGTATAGCTAGATGTACAACAATTGTTGCAAAAATAAGACTAAATAAAGTACTTTGTTGTTTGAATATTTGAATCCTTTTCAAAAATTTATTTTGGTCACGATTATGCAAATTATTTTGCGAGCTTTTCAACAGGTAAAGTTGTTATCTTCAGTAAGAAGTAGTATTAAACTGAATCAATAGTGGATGAGTGAATTTATTACAACCCTGGACAATGAATTGTGTGCGCCTCCCCCTCTCTCACCCCCTCCCCTCTTTGTGTACACGCGCGCATGTGTGTGTTCGTGTCCGTGTCCGCCGTTATAGTGCCTTAATGCCCCATCTTCGCGCGCGGCTCTCTCTCTCTCTCTCTCTGTGTGTGTGTGTACGCCAACACTGGTGAACTTCAAAGCGCTGTATCTCGTAAACCGTTGGAGATACGGCCTCGCGGCTGAAATTTTCCTTTCCTTTAGGTCTTTGCGAAGATTGCCGGCGTATCAAAATCTGCCATTGCCGTCGCTGTACGACGCATTTCATTTCGCCGTTACAGTGCCTCAATACCCCATCTTCGCGCGCGCACGTCTCTCCCTCCCTCTATCTCTCTCTCTCTCTGTGTGTGTGTGTGAGATTCAGAAAGTACCCCTACTTGGCATCGTATCTCTTTCGGTTCTCGAAAAAAATAAAGTTGCGATTTTCGCCGATTCGATGGTCCTATCTTACGCTACGACGTCGCGTTCTCGAGTTGTGACCGGAAAACCGAAAATTTTTGAGAAAATTCAAACTGCCACTGCGGCCAAACGGTTCGCTCTACGGCGATGCGCTTGTGCTCATTTTAATCCTTGTGAAGAGTACATTCATTGGTGAAAATTTTGTGGCGATGGGACGAAAAATGTGGAAGTTATGGCCGTTTGACGATTTTTGCGATTTTTTTGAACCTCAAGCTATGAAATTTAAAAAACGGAAAAATCAAAGTGTGGATTTTCGACGTTTTGATACCTCTATTTTATGTATTCGAACCCGCTGATTACGAAAAACGCATCGGGAATGCGCTAACTCTTTCGGTTCTCGAGATATTCGCGAAAAACTAAATTTGGTGAAATCGAAAAAATTAAAATTGCTATTTTCGCCGTTTCGATGGTCCTATCGTACGTATTTTGATCTCCTGATTCAGAAACAACCCCTACTTGGTATCGTATCTCTTACGGTTCTCGAAAAAAATAAAGTTGCGATTTTCGCCGATTCGATGGTCCTATCTTATGTATTTTGATCTGCTGATTCAGAAAATATGCGCTAGCTCTTTCGGTTCTCGAGATATTCGCAAAAAACACTTTTGCAAGTTGCGAAAATCGCGAAAATTTTGGATTTTCGTTCAAATCGGCATGCTATCTCGCGAACCAAGAGTCTCTCGGCAACGGCGCGGACACTGCCGGATGCGTATTGACGTCCGGAATCGAAAAAAATAAAGTTGCGATTTTCGCTGACCGCAGCATATTTTTTGTGAATGCGTGCGTGTGTGTTTGTGTGTGTGTGAATATATATATAAATATAGAAATATCTATCTTCACGGGCGAATACTGCTGGCGAATTTATTCGTGTATTTTGTTGTGTATACACGATTGTATAACACCATAAACTTGAAAATACCAATAGCAAGACTGCTGAGAGCTCGTCAAGAACAAGACCGCATAATCAGTGAAACATCCGAATGAACACATCGACATCTATATATAAGTATATACAGGTGGCCAGAAATTCATTGAAAATCGTCAGGTAGGGTGATTCTATGATTAATTTTGAGTCAACAATCTTAATACAGAACTGTTGTATTGTTCATTGGTTAAACCATACGAATTGTTTAAAAGAAGTGTAAATTAGCAACATAGTATAAAACCAATAAGTCAGTGGGATAATGTGGCAAAACACGAGTTTTATTAAGTCTAACGGAAATAATAATTAATGTAAATATTGAAACTGGTAGCCATTGGTTTACACATAAAGCTGTAGCTTTTGTGGAACTGAATTTAGGACGCGTAGCAACATATCTGGAGATCTAATTTTATTGTGGCGTTAATTCTATTTATTCCTTCCTGTTAATTGGTCGAAGATATTACATAAACTTTTTCCTTCACAATAAGGTCCAGAGAATTCATATCTAATGACCTTGGAGAACATTTCGCCCGATCCACCCATCTAGAAAACGTTCGTTCAACCATGCTCTCGTAATTCTTGTATGATAAGCAGCTGGTGCAGCATCGTGCATCAAATACATTTAATGGACCATTATCTAATACTTCCTCCAACACATTTACATATTCATTTGCATTTAGTACATTGGGAAGAAATATTAGTCCTACAATTCGAAGGTTTAAGATGCTTGGCCGAATATTCACAGAAAAATTTTGGTGTCCAAATTCTCGAATAGTTCCGGATTTTCATCCGCTTAAAAATGGAAATTGTGATTGTGGAAGACACCATCTCTTGCAACCATATATTCGTCACTCCGTAAAATAAGTAATCAATTAGTATTTCACAGCATTTATCCATTAGTGCGCTGCATAGCTGTAATGCCAATACATGGATGAATTGGGCGATTATATGCGCTCAAGTTTGTCGCAAATAACTACACCAGCTAATAATAATAGTATTTGAATTTAATTAGTATATATATTAAGTGCGCAACTAAGTTCTTGCTATTTTTTTTATGAAAATGCAATTTTATTGTGAAAAAATGTTTGCAAATGAATCATTCAAAATATTGCCCATCGCTAGCGACAAATTTTTCCCATCTTTCTGGCAGAGCTCGAATACCGTCACATTAGAAGTGTTCGTTTTTTGAGGCTTTCCACGAATCAAGCCATTTTGAGATGTCTTCATATGAGCGGAACTGCTGATTAGCCAGACCTTGTGCCATCGAATGGAACAAGTAATAATCGGACGGCGAAATATCTGGGGAATATGGCGGGTGGAGTAGGACCTCCCATTTGAGCATTTCTAAGTAGGTTTTAACGGGTTTGGCAACGTGAGGCCGAGCGTTGTCATGCTGTAGAATCACTTTTTCGTGCCTCTGCTCGTATTGTGGCCGCTTTTCGCGCAGTGCTCGGCTCAATCGCATCAATTGAGTTCGATACCGTTCCCCAGTGATGGTTTCGTTCGGTTTCAAGAGCTCATAATAAATAACACCGCCCTAGTCAAACGAAATACACAGCAAAACCTTCGCAGCGTGAATATTCGGCCGAACCGACGATGTAGAAGCATGACCGGGCAGTCTCCTTGATTTTGTTCTCTTTGGGTTCCTGTAATGAATCCATTTTTCAACACCCGTAACGATGCGATGAAGAAAACCCTTCCTTTTTTGCCGCTGGAGCAGATGTTCACCGGCGAATAAACGACGCTCAACGTCTCTTGACTTCAAATCATAAGGAACCCAAGTTCCTTGTTTTTGAATCATTCCAACGCATGCAATCGCTGGGAAATGGCTCGGCGGGTAAGTCCTAATGCTGAAGCAAGCTCTTTTTGCGTTTGGCACGGATCCCCATCGGGCAATGCCTCCAATTCAGCGTCTTCGAAGATTTTTGGTCTTCCTTAACGCGAACAGTCGTCAACATCGAAATCACCGTCTTTGAAGCGACGGAACCAATGACGGCACGTTGTTTCACTTAGAGCAGCATCTCCGTAAACTTTTTGTAGTTCTCGATGCGCTTCAGCCGCCGTTTTCTTCGAATGATAGAAGAAAAGCAACACTTCCCGCAAATGACAATTATTTGGCACAAAATCAGACATTTTCACACAACCAAAAGTATATGACGCAAAAACAAAATCACTAATGTGTCAAAGCGGTTTCTTTACCATTTGTCTAAGCTTGGTTCATGACGTTTTGGTTATGTCACAATCGACCAGCACTTACTACTGGAGCCATCTCTTGAAAAACAGCGAGAACTTAGTTGCGCACCTAATATATATGCATAAACGCCAGCTGCAATATACATTTTTCGTTCAATGAAGTGTTCGTGAGATGAACATGATATTTCGGTATATAAAGAGAGTAGAAGACGAATTATTACTCAAACTCCATTAGTTACAAATAAAAATGTATATATATACCGTGATATCTGGGTTTCCTATTTACTTCTTTTCAAACTACACAAATTTTCTCAAATCGAGTCAATGTTAAAGTTAATGTAATTACTCATTCTTTTTTCCTCATTAAATGAAATACTCTGCATAAATTTAAAAACTATTCAAGACATTAAAATAACTTTGACATACATTTTCATATTAAAAAGAAAATTCCCAATAATCTATAATTAATACATTATACGTTATTTAAGTGTTTCACTACATCTCTAAGATATTTTAGATTTTTAAAATAAAATGGCGTTGTCTCTATTTATGTTATATCCTCCTTATTGGATTGGTAATATGTTTGTTCGAGAATTTACGCAAAAACTTCGTCAAACTGTATTTTGCAGATTTAAAAGTAGCGGTTGAAAAACTCGTATAAAGAAAACAATCTTCAATCTTATGTATGAAAAAACATTTAGACTGAAGGTTTGTGAACATTTTTTTTTTTCGTCGGATGATTGTACTATTAACCACCAGAGGTGTTGTCTTCAATTTTGTCCCCTCTTCACATTTATCATTCATATCATTTACACCTACGACAAATTTGAATGTCAAATGTTGTGGTTAAGTAAGATCTTTATTTATCTTAATTTATTTTATTATTTATTTTGAATGTTTTCTTTAGTCAAATTTAGGAATGAAGTTGAAAAATGTGTTTATTTAAAGTAACTTTAAATGTTTCTTTTGAGGTAAATTATTATTACATAAATACTTATTTATATTAATTATTTCTAAACTTGTTTTAGAAATTATGACAACTGTAGGTAGTATAGGAATAGGTATTCTGATATTAATAATACTTTGGATTTTAACTTTGTTAACATTTGTATATTCGGTCAGAGCACAAAGTAATATTGGCTGGATATCTTTAATTTTAGCCACTTGTATCACAATCGTTTTAGTTGTGATTCCAATAGAAGAAAAGCAAGGGAAACAAGAAGAACTTAATTTGGTATTGTTGAAATATACGATATTTTTTAACATTAAATCATTATTTTTTAGGAAAAGGATTACAATTCGATTTACAAGACTATACTGCTTACTTTTCTTATAATCTCTTCATTAATAGCAAGTGTGTTTTTATTCTTTTTGCACTGCATTAAGCCAGCTAAAATTAAACTAATTAATAATTTTTGAAAGTAAATATGAATTGCACAGCTTTATTTAGGAATTTTTTGAGAAATGTATTTGTACCCAAAATAAAACAGTATAATTTTTCAAATACTAATTCTCTTTATAAGTTAATATCAATAAAAGATAGCGAAGACTTTTTTACAAAAGTTATGAAGTCTGATGAACCTGTAATAGTAAATTTTCATGCTGAATGGTGTGAACCATGCCATATATTAACACCAAAACTCACAGAACTTGTGTCAAACAAAGAAAATATGTGCTTGGTGACAGTGGATGTTGAAATGCATGCCGAGCTAGCTCACACTTTTGAAGTTAAAGCTGTGCCTGCAGTATTGGCAGTTAAAAACGGTCTTGTTGTAGATAAATTTATAGGCCTTGTTGATCCAGCAATGATAGAAAAAATTATTGACAAATTGAGCGACAACTAAGATTTATTAGTAAACACAAAGTAAATTATAAATTTGTCTTTATTATTATTATATGTTATGTATAGTTCTTTAATATAGTTTTACACATATAATTGTTTTATTGCCTCTTCTCTCATTAATTTAATAAAGGAAAACTGATTTACTTAAGTAAGCCATAAATTAACAAATAACATAATTAATGTGTTTTTTACTAAATACATTTAAGAAAGATTGTATCGTAATTTGCTGAACTTCTTTAACTGATTTCAAATCTGCAATTTCAAAGTAACATGAAATAATAAATTATCTAAGGTAAGTATTTAATTATTTTACTTTTTAATTTTCCAAATAGTATTAAATAAAAAAAAAAGTTTTACATATATTGAAATTTATTTCAAGTTAGGCCACCAAATGTACATAAAATTAACCTTACATTTGTACTGGATTATTTTGTTGAAGTATTATATATTTTGTAAATTTCTTTAGCTACTCGATAAACGGGTTTATTGCCTCTAAGTTAAACAATCTGAATTAAAATTCCATTTATACTCATTCTATAAAAACAATATGAATAATAAAAAGCAAGATGAAGAATTATTAACATTGTCCAAAGAAGTAAATATAATTTTATAATCTGTTTAATAATACTACAAATAGTACACGTTTTAGGAATTAATTTTGAAAATAAAATCTCTGTCTGCACAAAATGATCAACTGAAAAATATTATTGCAAAACAAGGAAAGAAAAATACAAACGAACAAAATTCTAAACCTTTTAATTTTGAAAAGTTCGTAAATAATTTTATATGTATAAACAAATATTTGTTAATCAAATTTTCAGATGTACATTTCGACACATATTGATAAAATTTTTATACTTAGGATGGGATTATAGTGGTTACGCCGTGCAAGAAGATACAAATGAAACTATTGAAAATTATCTATTTAAAGCACTGTTAAAAACATGTTTAATTAAATCTAGGAGTGAATCAAATTATCATAGATGTGGCAGGACAGATAAAGGAGTCAGCTCTTTTGATCAGGTACAACAAATTTTTTCGAAAAAAAATATTTGAATAATATTTCGAAAGGTTATTTCAATAGATGTTAGAAGTAAACTTTCAAGAGAAGACCAAGATAATCTCGATGAGGAAATTGATTATTGTTTAGTATTAAATAAAGTACTTCCTCAAAATATACAATGTATAGCTTGGAGCCCTGCTAATGAGACTTTCAGTGCTAGATTTGATTGCAAAGGAAGAACATATAAATATTTTTTTCCAAAAGGTCAACTAGATATTCAAAAAATGGAAGAAGCTTCGAAGTACTTATTAGGAACACATGATTTTCGGAATTTTTGCAAAATGGATGTGGGAAATGGAGTAATAGAATTTATTAGAAACATTACAGATATTGAATTTGAATTATTTAATAAGGAAGACATGCTTATTGATGGTATGTACAAAATAATTAAATAGAGTTATTATTAACATTATAGCATACAAAACTTTAAAATAAATATGTTTATAATATACTCTTGAAAAATTAAGCCATTAAAATAATGGTTACTTTGCAATTTGATCTTTAATTACGATTTTTAGAATACACAATTTATGTTGCCACAATAACTGGCCAAGCATTTTTATGGCATCAGATACGATGCATTATGGGAATTCTATTTTTAATTGGGGAATGTAAAGAACAACCGAAAATTATATCAGAATTATTAGATGTTGTAAATAACCCAAGGCAAGTTAATCATTTTAAATTTCGCATATATCCTCTTGGCTAAAAAAACGTAATTATTTTAGAAAACCTGATTATAACATGGCTAGTGAAATACCATTAAATTTATACAACTGTACTTATGATGAAATTCACGTTAATTGGCAATATAAAGAAAATGTATTGGATATGGTGTTAGAAAAGTTACATAAGAAATATACAATTAATTCAATTCAGTAAGTGATTATGAAAATATTTTAGTTAATCTACATGTTATGAAATGAAATATTAATTTCATATAGATGAAGCTTTATTTGCTTCGGACATTGATCTGTGATATATATGTTTTGAATAATCTGGGAAGTAAAATACTATGTAGCTCTTTAGTAAAGTAAATGTGGATTAAACTCTGGAATTTTTTGTCAGACTTCTTCATGCTTTTGCTATGAATCGTTTGATTTTTGAATTGGAAATGTTTAAATCTATTCTATTTTGGTTTAGATGCGTAGGCAATATAATACAGAGGTTCTCAACTACTGATAGACAACTCAAGTCATATTCCAACTTGCGTCAAATTTACCACGGAATTATAAATTGAAAAATCTATTAACCTTTCGAGATCTTATAACGCGAAGCAGTACTAGTTTTATTTTTAAAATATACAGGAAACCTACATACATACATCTACTATACCCATAAATTTGTATCGCTCACTCTCTCAGAAACTAGCGGCTTACAACTCTATGGTCATAAAACTTTTGCAATGCCTTTGATTGGGTCAGATAAAAAGAATTCAATATCATTCAAATTATAGTGAAAAATTAATTAATAGTTTAATCAATAAAAAAAGAGCATAAATACAATCTTAACCTAATTTATCCGCACAATAATAAAATCGAAAAAAAGTTTCAAAACTTACCTTATTTTGGGGCTCTATCTGAAAAACTACTTTTTCAATAAAACTCTGAGTAGCAGTATAGTTTTTAACGCAGATATTAATTTAGGCAAAATATTATTTAATGCAAAAGATAAAATTGATCCTATGGAGAAATGTGGTGTTTATAAACTTCAATGAATGGTGGGTATATTGGCCAATCTGGGAGAACATTCAAAATTATAACAAAAGATTATTTGTGAAGCCAGAAATACTAAGGAGATGATTCCAACTTTAGCAAACATTTAATAAAAACGAACCATAACATACATAAAGATTTTAAACCGGAAATCCTTCACATGTGTAACAAAAGTCTGAAAGTTGAATTTGATGGAACCTGTGGTTGATTGACTTGATCAATAAGGTTGATATATAACCCCTTTCCACATTAACTTTTGTAAATTCTGTATACGCATTTCGACAACCAAGTTGTCATCATCAGCAGATGACTTCAAAGTGTCGCACCTGGCAAAACACGGCGAAAAACAACTGTACGAAAATCAAACTCCGTACGCGATCCACACCGCTCAAAACCAAGATGTACACTGTGTTTGTTTCACAAGATTTTTAAAAATTATTTTTACTTAAACTAACATGCACTACATTGAAAACGGGGGTTACGGTCAAGACAAGTGCCTGCCTATGATTTATTATATTGTTCCTCTTCTGACATTAAGTAGAGAGAAAAGGGACGATTGTAAGGGGCCTGTTTCATTATTGTTCACCACATGGTTTAAATTCTTAAAGATGTGCATGCTTTCATACGTGTCTAGTTCTCGATAATTATACACGTTTTTTATCAAATGTAAACAATCCATATTAACACTGTGGTTATTTTCTAATACAAAAATTTAGACATCTTTTATTTATTCCCGAGATTATGGAAAACTTAATAAAACTTATTACTAAACACTTAATTTCAATTCGTTAGATTTATTAACGGAATCTATTCATTTAGGAATTGCATGGTCAAGTCCATGATCGACGATATAAAAGTGAAGAAAACAAGTCATTTGTCGACCCCATCATCGCAATTTTTATTGCAAGGCGTCAAATCAAAGGTTTACGTGCCTGTTATGAAGAGACAGAGATGCGGTGAATATGACAAGTTACAAACGTATATTGGTATGCTAATGTTTTCCTTCATTCCAGAGAGTTTAGAAAATAAAATTAAACATTTCACGAAGAGGAACAAATTACAAATTGGCGGTGCTGTTGGTCAATAATAATTATGTTTCTTTTGCAATTAAAGCATTTAAAAATAAATTTCGTGATTTGTTATTACCTATAAGTGTGCAATTTCAAGTGATTAAAATCTTTAGAAAAAGGTTACTCAATTCGAAGAGGTCAAGGATTTTTCGTCCACACACAGGTGATTATATTGTTTGCAGGAGATGTTTACGCGAAATGTACATTAAGCAAGCGCGTGTGGTTTTTAAGGTATAAACTTCAATCTAACACATCTACGTAATATATGTATAATTATATGCATATAAAAACACTAAAAATTTATTTAATTAATTTATATCTTTGTCACGTTTGATCGTTAAGTAACGCGTGCAGAACCGAGCTTGTTGTAGTACCAGTGCCGTTCTTTATTACAGAAAGAGTTTTTTAGTTTACTTTTAATTTGCACTATTATACTTGCGTCTTTATTTCTTATTGTAATAATTGTAACTTAAAATAATATAAAAAAATATACATATATTTTATCTTCTTTTGGGCTTCCGGGCTGGAACCGTGTCACTGGTATAACTGCCGACGTTTCGTACCCACTCGTATGGGACATCTTCAGGGCTCAACTACTGCTACTGTCTATCGCACTGAAACTGGTATAAGTCGATGATGGACGGGTTTATATATGGGTGAATGGAGCGTTACGGTTGCGGTTGGGTTGTGTGGAGATGCAGGATTGCCAGGCGTTGTGTAGGGGGTAGCCATCGTCACGGTTAAGGTTATTGGGGCGCTTAGAGATCTCTATAGATTCGCGGATTTTGCGACCATAGTAATAGTTAGTACGGGATAGGATCTTGGTAGAATTAAATTGGATATGGTGCCCGGTTTCCAGCCTATGCTCGGCAAGTGCAGAACCAGCTACGCGCAGCAATAGGTTGCTGCGCGTAGCGTACTAGGGTACAACGTTCATGCTCTGAAACACGAGTGCCGACAGACCGCTTTGTTTCACTAATATATACACTGCCCGGTTCCAGCCCGGAAGCCCAGAAGAAGATAATATGGACCACGACCGCGGAAGTCTACGTACCAGATTATATAAATTTTAATTTACAGTGGGAACATACAACTAGCCACTTAAATAATTTGAAAAATTTAACGATTGCTCTCATTGCAATTTAGCGGTCATTGTCTTTATATTATCAATATGACTGAGGGGGATGCTTTGTCATCCATTAAAAAACAGATACCTGCTTTCTTGGTTGGAGACTGTGCTAATTACACTAATACTTCCAATTATCCTCCTATAGCCATACTATATAACTTTGGTAAAATCGATGAAATATTAGTTTACTCCAAGATTTTTCCTTCAATTAGACTCATTTAATCAACACGGCTTCAGGCAAGACAGATCTACAGTGACAAATCTGACTATTTTCATTGTACGAGTTGTTGAAGTACTGGATCAGATGGATGCAATCTACAACGATTTTTTTAAGGCATTTGATAGCAGAGACCATGGAATTATTTGAAACAAAATTCAAATTTCCAAACATTTGATTATTTATTTTATGGAGTGACGAATGCATGTTCACGACGGTGCCTTCACAATTTCCATTTCTGGGTGAATGATAAACCCAAAGGCATCTTAAACCTTCAAATTGTAGGACCAATATCTCTTCCGAATAGACCAAATACAAATGAGTGCGTAAATGTGTTGAAGGAAGTACTGAATAATGTTCAATTAAATGTCAGAACCAGCGTTTATTATATGCACGATGGTGCACCAGTTCATAATGAAAGAATTACAAAGATATGGTTGAACGAATCCAGATAGGTGGATCGGACGAAGTTAGCCAATATCATGACCTCCAAGGTCACCGGGCATGAATTCCCTTGACTTCTTTGTTTAGCGTTTTTTGAAGGAGAGTTTCTGGGATGCCTCTGGCCAAAGAACAGGAAGTAATAAAGAGAATTAACGCCACAATATAAATAATTACTCCAGATATGTTGTAACGCGTCCTAAATTCAATTTCACAAAGGCTACTGAGTCTTCAAAGTAATGGTTACCAGTTTCAGCACTTACCTTTATTATCATTATTATTTTCATTAGATTTAAATGAAACTTGTATTTGATTGTGTCATTCTTACTGATTTATTGATGATTTTATACCATGTTGCCAAAATCTACCCTTCTTTGAAGCAATTCGTACGCCTTAACTAATGATAATACAATATTTCTGTATTAAGATTGTTGACTCAGAATTAATCATAGAATCTATATGCCTGACGATTATCCGTAAATTTCTGATCATCCTGTAAATAACGTGTTGCTATATAGTGTATATAATGTACGAGGGAGCGTTTTATATTCGCGGAATGAGCGAGTTGTAGAGGGGTGAGTAGGCGCATTAGGGGCGTGGCGAAGTTTCATTGTTATTAGACAGTTAGTCTTTGAGCTATCGCCAACCAAGTAACATAATCAGGAGTGAAAAGTGAAATATGGAAAAAATCGAATATCGTGCCGTTATAAAGTTCCTTACCAGGCAAGGAAAATCAGTCGCGACCATAATGAATGAGATGTCATTGGTTTACGGCGACTCTTGTCCAGGAAAAACCATGGTGTACAAGTGGCATAGTTTATTTAAACAAGGAAGGGAATCCCTTGAAGACGACCCGAGGCCGGGCAGGAGCATTGAGGTGACCACGCCAGCACTTATCCAAAAAGTTGAACAAATTGTACTCGAAGATGCTCGACTAAAGAAGAAACAACTCGCAGAAATGGTTGGAGTATCCGATACAACAATTTTTAAAATCCTACACGATCATCTCGGCATGTCTAAGGTCAGCGCAAGATGGGTGCCGAGAATGCTCACGCCGCCGCAAAAACAACAGCGCGTAGAGTGTTCGCGTGCATTTTTGGACCTCTGTAATGAAGACAAGGATGGTGTATTGAGTGGAATTGTTACTGGAGACGAAACTTGGGTTCATCATTATGAACCTGAGTCCAAACAAGACTCCATGCAGTGGCATAAAAAGGGCACAGCACCTCCCAAGAAATTTAAAGTGTCACAATCAGCTGGGAAACTCATGGCAACGGTATTTTGGGACTCGGAAGGAATATTGTTGATTGATTATAAAGATAAAGGTGTTTCTATAACCGGAGAATATTACGCTTCAATATTAGAGCGACTAAAAGAAGCCATTAAAGAGAAAAGACGGGGAAAATTGACAAAAGGTGTTCTGCTTTTGCACGACAACGCGCCCGTCCACAAGAGCCGCGTTGCGTTAGCTGCCCTGCATAAGGTGGGCTTCGAAATTGTGAATCACCCACCCTACAGCCCAGACCTGGCCCCGAGTGATTATTACCTGTTTCCGAAAATGAAAAAAGAGCTGCGGGGTAAAAAATTTACTGCCGATGATGAAGTCAAGGAGGCAGTTTCGGCGTATTTTGCAGATAAAGAGAAATCATTTTTTATGAGGGTATAAATAAATTAATTGAAAGATGTGAAAAATGTATCCGTCTTGCAGGTGAATATATTGAAAAAGAAAAATAATTTGGTTTTTTTATTTCCACCCCTTGTCCCCCATTCCGCGAATATAAAAACGCTCCCTCGTATATTTGACATTGAGCAGAATTTTGTTAGAAAACAAGCCAATTTAAAACAGTCTTTAACGAAAAAAAAAATATAAAATACGTATTATTAATATTAGCTGGTTTTCATTTTCCAGTTTTATACATTGATTTTTTGTTAAGATTTATTTAGAAAATTTAGTTTATTGAAAATAATTATATATAGTTCCATGCATAGACTCCATTTTCATCTTCAAATTTCTAATTTGGTGTGTTGTCTGTATGAATGTAATATAGTATTATAAATTCCTGAGAAACTATAAAAGTTTTAGTCATGTCTATTGATATATAATTGCTACGTACTTAATTATGGCTGCAGAAACGAGTGCTTTCGCAGTAGCGTACGACTCAATATTAAAAATAATAAATGTAATTACTTTCTATTTAGTTTCTGTTTTGTATTGTTGATGTGCAAAAATTCAGTGTAGTATTGTGTCATTAGTATGTGTTCCAGTGCTGACTCAGTCATACTTCTACGGCGAGGTGAAAATATGTTGGTGTATTTGGAAAAGGAGGGTTCTGCGTCTAATGATGTAATGTTCGCGAATTTAAAAAGGACGTTCGCATCGTTTTCAGTTAAACTCTTATCTATACGCACTATAGTTTGAAAATCGCGATTCTTATTTATAACCGTACACAATTTGTCCGTTGTTAATCTTCCTATACTATCTTGTTAGATTTCCTAATGAGGCTTTGAGGTAATATACTTTATTTAGCGCTTCATTTAATGACAGCTTGGTGTTCTCTAATTTGGAAATAGTATCTAAAAGAATTGAATAATTTTCGGAAATTTGCTCTATTTGAGTATGGATTTCGGTATCTGAAACCAGCCGCTGACTTACTGAAATTGCTTGAGCATCTTGCGAATTTAAATTTAAGATACAAGGTTTAATAATGTGTAAAATTTCTCTTAACATAAAACAGCTTTAAGCCACGTTCCCCATCTCGCCAATACCGGCTGTGGTGGCTGAGGAATGTCCGGACAAGCCTGTTTCAACTCACGAATGCGTTTTGGAGATTTAATAAAAACTTTTTTGATAGAAACTATATTTTGGTCTACTTTTGGATAACTGTTTCTAATAAATTCAGCTACAAGATGACATGCATGGAGCAAACAGATTACAGGCAGCAATTGAGGATAATATTGTTTTAGCAACTTTCCAGTTTTAACCATATTCGATTCCCCATCTGTAACCAACATTACAAGTTGGGTTGCCGATATATTGAACTTCCCGAAGGTATGTTTTATAGTTTCTACTATACTTTCCGCGTTTGTCTTCTGTAATATTCTACTACGTAAAAGAAGAGCCAAGACAATCGCTTTTTAAAGGGCGCACTAACACATTTAAAATACTATTCTTTCTTACATCCGTTGTTTCATCTACCGTCAGTCATATTTTTTGATATTTTAACTCTGCCTTTATTTGATACGTAATCCTGTTTTTCACCCGCGGAAAATTATACCGTTATTGATCTCTTGTTGGCAATCTCCATTCCGGAACGTATTTCCCCCAAAAGTTTCGAAATTCTTCATTGTTTACAATATTTTATGGAATGTTACATACACTTAACATAAAAATAAAGTCATACAGAAATTTATAATATATAACCGGTGCTGTTTGCTATTAACATGTCTTTTACACACAAAAATACTGTACGGTAAAATGTTGATATTTCAAACAATACACTTAATAATAGTACCAGTGTATTCTAATGTCGAAAATCGGTTAAGAAATCTACTAACACTCGTCGAAAATCAAATATTTCTGTAAATATTAAAAGTGATTTCACCTAACTGTTGTAACGCCACTGATTGGTCCTCCAGCAGACAGATATTTTTTTGTTTCATTTCCACTTCAATTGAGTGTTTCTTACATCAATTTTATGCTTATTTGATACGTAATAAATAAATAGCCGGTGAGAGGATTGAAGATTCTTAATTGTGATATGCTGCCTTGAAACATAAATGTGTAATTTAATTACGAATGAATCCGTTAACTGACATGCGGATTGACAGAATACTATGTTGTATTAGACACAGAATTGTAATTACATCGTCCTTTTTTTTGTTTCCACAAATGGAATACAAAAGAAAAAACTTTTTTTTGTTTCCACAAATGGAATACAAAAGAAAAAACTTTTTTTTGTTTCCACAAATGGAATACAAAATAAAAAACTTTTTTTTGTCACAGCCAATATAATGCGTTTAAAATTACTTTTATATGTTGACATGTACTAAATTTAGTATTACGGGATATAAAAATGTTTTGAACTGTACAAATAGGTTTTACTTTGTAATAATAAATATTTAAATGACTTCGATTTCTTACGTTTATTCATACGTAAATATGAGACATATTCATAACCTCATTTTGTCGAAAAAACACTCACCGAAATTTTTAAGTATTTATTGTATATGATTTACCACGGTTCCTTCCATTTACACTTGAAACTTAATTGTAATTTTCATGAGTATGTGTAAGGCGGTTCCTATTTCGACAGTTTATTTTCCATTTCCGTTGGTTAATTTATTGTGAAATCCATTAACAAGAATCGATACTTTGATTCAGATATTGACAATACGTCCGAAATTATGCCGAAATTTAAATATTGTGTTTTATGAGTAACACTAATTCTCTTCTTTTTTAATATGTTGGTCGTATTGTTTTTATTATAAACTTCATCCTCTTTTATTGGGAGTTTCGACCGTTGGGTTAATAAAACATTTAATTTTTAGTAACGAAGCTTCGAGAGATCCCATTTTTCAAATTATTTATTTTTTTTTAACCAGCAATACTTTTTATAATTACAAATTTTCATTTGTGAATAGTTTTTTTTATAAAAATAAATATTTGTGAATACATACATTGTTTATATATATTTCTTTCTAATAGTTGATTGTTGAAATCGTTACTTTGTGAAATTCCATTAAACTAAGGCATAAATAAAACACTTTACACTGTATTATATATTTACTGCGAATAGTTAATCTAGTAGGAATTATAATAATAAGTATTATTATTTATATAGTAAAAGTAGTTCCAGAAAGCATGATCCAGTGCGAGAATTACATGGTTAAAGGAAGAACTCAAATTTTTGTACAATGAAGAGACAACGTTAAACTACACTTCAAAATTCTACACGCAGAATTATCTTATAAACTACACCCATTAGAATTTGATATGCTAGATGACGTCCGGGAAAAAGTAGCAAAAGCAAAATCCACATCCAACGGCAACAACAAAGGAAAAAAATTGGAAATCTTGGTAAACAAAAAAGAAGTATCTCCCTAAATCAAGAAATTGCTTTCAATTGTACCACTTATGAGTTCTATCTCAACTTCAAAAACCTTAGTAATTACACTTTTAATGAGAAAGGAACTAAAGTCTTTAATTATGGCCCAAAATACACACAATTTTCCCGTTACTATAAATAATGAAAAAATAACAATCTTGTATGTATATTTCACTTCTACATCTTTCTTATAATCGGATTTATTTGATTTTCGTTTTCCTACATCGAGGAGATTGTAACCTGCATTGTATTTGGTCGATAATGTCTTAACAGACGAAACTAGTGGTAGTAAATATGTAATATAATGTGAAATTTAGACAGTGTTTTATTTCTTAATATTTTTTTCTATTTAATATTGTAGAATTTACAATCACACGAGCATTTTTAACATTAACAAACTTTTAATATGTGTAATCTGGTACGTGGACTTCCGCGATCGTGGTCCATACTATCTGCTTCTGGGCTGGGACCGTGCCACTGGTATAACTGCTGACGTTTCGTACCCACTCGTGTGGGACATCTTCAGGGCTCAACTACTGCTACTGTCTGTCGCACTGTAATTGGCGGCAGTTATACCAGTGACGCGGTTCCAGCCTGGAAACCCAGAAGTAGATAGTTTTAATGTGCGTATTTGTCTGAAGACTTGATTTTTGTGAATCTTTTTTTAATGCATGCTTTCCGTAAACACATCTGTTACTTTCTTTTCTTTTGTTTATGTTAGGATGTGTCCTGTTACATATTATATTACTGTGTCCAATTTCGAATTACGTTACTCATTTAAGTTCGATACTGGAATGTACTCCCGACTGCCGATCCCTGCTTATCACATACCTCTCAATTTTTGCCAGATTTTTTAGATTTATTAACTTATTTCATTACCTACATTGTATTGCCAACGTACCGTTGAAAGCCAGCTTTCAACGGTACGGATCGTGTGCGAGACTAATTATTTTGTACGGGTATTTATTGCCGTAGTTCTCCAGGTGCAACACTGCTTAATTATCCGCTGATGATGACAACTTAGTTGTCGAAATACGTATACAGAATTACTAAAGTTAATGTGGAAAGGGGTTATATATTAACCTTAGTGATTAAGTTAATCAACCACAGGTTCCATCAAATTCAATTTTTTTGTTTCTAATCAAACATTAAAGTACAGAACAAGTTCTTATCTAAGTTTTTGTTTTCTATAACAAAAACATAAGGAATAATGGGTAAAAATAACAAATTATATATCAAGGTAATATGTACAAATAACACGCTTACAGTTTAGTTCATGTTCACGTAAAAATAACGTTCGAATTTTCCATTTAATGCGCGAATTTTGATAATACAATTTAATTCAATGTATGAGTAATTATATAAACGTTACGCATCAAAGAGAATGAATGCTCTTTCGTAGTTAATTAATAATTATTTAAATACAAAAACAAGTAATTCATAAAATTATGTGTTTATTTATGCGAAAAAAAAATGAAGGAAATTATATTTATCGTCAAATATAAGCACCAAGCAATTTTTTTTCCGAGTTTAACATATTTCTTCAACAATTTATATCTTGATTGGCTACGAATTAACAAGAGTGTCACGAAAATCGCATATTTAAACATTTGTACGTGTGATATATATTAAAAACATACAGACGGTGACTTATTACAGTATCAATAAGCTCCCGCAGGCAACCAGCGGAGCCTTGTAATTTAAAATAGCTGTTGAATTGTATTCCAGCTAGGTGCATGTTGTGTTAACGATGATACACCGGTGGGTTTATATTTTAATGTTATATTTTGCATCGGTTGGTTGCCAAAAGAATCCCTATTGCTCGTTGGATTGCGAACACAACAATGAAGTTATCAAACACACTGTATGCGAAAGACAAAATAGGGTAAGACTTATTTTATTTAAAATTTTACGTGTAATGAGGGAAACATATTAGTTATAGAAAATTTTAATTATTCGACTATAAGTTTTATTCTCTTGCTTTGGGTATGTCGATCATTGGGAAAATAAAATAATTTTTAGTAACGACGTTTAGGGAGGGAGGGCTTTTTTAAGTTATTTATTTTTTAACCTTGGAGGAATTAGAAAATAAAATGCTAAATAATTTTCCCGTCCATGTACCTTTCTTATTCTTGAATGTATTAATAACACACAAAGAAGGTAACATTTATCCAGATGGGTACGCAAAACCTACTAATTCGGATAGATACGAGGGTAGTTTGACAAGTAGTGAGAATGGAAAAGAAAAACGAATTTTTTAAATACAAAATAATTTTTATTTTTCAATATATTCTCCTAAAATACCCCAATACATTTATTCCAACGGTGCTCCAATGCCCTTATGCCATCTCTAAAATGCGATTCCGGAAGGCTTGCAAAATACTCATTTACGAAGATGATAAGCTCGTCGTTAGACGAAAATTTCTTTCCACCTAGTGCCGTTTTCAATTTTGAAAGGTGGAAGTCGGAAGGGGCTAGATCCGGCGAATAAGGCGCATGCGGTACTAATTGGAAATGCAACTCGTGAATTTTGGACATCGCATCGCAAATGTACTGGTATGCGAGGGAGCGTTGTCTTGGTGAAACAGAATCTTTTTCTTTGCCATTCCTGGCCGTTTAGCACGAATCTCAGCATTTAATTTTTGTAAAAATTCTGCATAATATTGCCCGTTTATTGTGGCACCTTTCTGAAGGTAATCAATGAGCGAAATGCCCTTTGAATCCCAAAAAATTGATGCCATCACCTTGTTTGCCGATAAAGTGATTTTCGCTTTCTTTGGAGGTGCAGAACCACGTTCTAACCATTGTTTCGACTGTTGTTTAGTTTCGGGTGTACTGTAGTGTATCCAAGTTTCATCGCAAGTAACAAATCGTTCACAAAAATCAACCGGATTCCACTTATAAAGGTCCAAACACTCATTGGAAATGCGCAAACGAGTGAACTTTTGATCAGTCGTAAGCAATCTCGGCACCCATCTTGCCGAAAGTTTGGAAAGGCCCAATTCTTTCGTTAAAATGTGGTGTACGCGTTCTGTTGAAATGTTTACCATGTCAGCTATCTCTCTCACTTTGAGTCGTCGATCTTGCGTAATAATATTATGGATTTTTATAATCATTTCCTTAGAAGTCACGATTTTGGGTGCTCCAGAGCGCGCTTCATCAACACAGCTTGTTCTACCACGTTTAAATTCATTTACCCATCTACTTATTGTGGCGGATGATGGAGCAGATTCACCTAATGTTCCCCGTAACTCATCTTTTATTTCGGTAGCTTTCATACCCTTAATTACGAAGTATTTAATCACCGCACGATACTCTGCTTTTTCCATTTTAACAACACGATGTGTCGCTTCTTTTTCAATCAGCTGTCAAAAATAAACTAATCAACCGGTTTATCTAAATATCGAAATGTAAACATATAAATAGGCAACCTAAATTACAGTGCATTTGTTTTACTAATTAGAGCGCCACCTATGTGTCATTCCCACTACTTGTCAAACTATCCTCGTATCTAAATTTTTTATCAAGTGTTCCCATCAAATACAAAATAAATATAATCCATAACTCAGTAGGGAGGTTTTATGAACATTCTGGCAAAAAATATAAATAAAATTAAAACAATACTTTCAAAAAATAACTGCCCTTCGAACTTCATAGAAACAAAAAAGGCTATTCATGCTTAAAAGCAAAAAAACAAAATGAAGCTTATAAATACGGAAAACGCCAAGCGCATCACCAACAACGACAAACCAAAATTCATGACTTTTCCGTACATACCACACTTATCAGAAAATCTAAATAAACACTGGAAAATATATGAATTAAATTTAATTAAACAAATGCTATTATTGTGAAAGTACATGGGGCAAACAAAGCAATACCTACATAAAAGAATCTACGAACACAAATACAGTCTAAACAGTAACAAAATAAATGCAACATGCTGTATCTAAAACATGCTCTATAGAAATAATCATAAATTCGACTTTGACAATATCAAAATCCTAGAAATAGAAAATAATTACAATAAACGTATAATTAAGGAAATGAAACGCATGAGAAAAGACCAAAAAGCAATAAATGATAGAAGAGACACTAATCAATGTTAACATTTATGATAACTTGATTTCTTAGAAAATAAATTGTCTGCATCTTCCTGTATATACAAAAATTCATCAACGTAAATTTACAAATACACATGCATACGTGAGTTAGAAAAAAAAAATATATCATAGGTGTGCATGCAGAAAGCTTTCACCAAATATTCACAAAGATTACGTCTTTATACAAACTACGAAACACACAAAAAATATATCGCAAAAAATGTAAGTATTCACAAATATTTATATATACAAAAAGGCTATTATTCACAAAGAAAAAAACATACACTACCAGTCATATTTATTTGCCCACCCTTAGTTTTAGCCAAAATTATTAAACTATCAAATGTGTACTGAAAATTTATTTATTGTACCAATACAATAGTGTAAAATAAACATAAAATAGTTACATTTTTCTTATGTAATAACTTTATCATTATTATAGAGAATTGGTTTAGGAAAATTCAATATTCAGCAGGCTCTGGTTTATGGAAAAAAATTATGGTCGAAGAGGCAAAAAAAGTTTAGGAATCTCTGGTTTAAATGTATTGCATCGTAAGGTGAACATGTTAAAAATAACAAAAATTGCAAATATTTTGTTTTCTTTAGCAGGACGAAACATTTCGGACCCTTCCCATTATTTCACTTCTTTTTATTATATATTTTACATCATTATAAAAAAATACATACAGGTTTTTCATATATTTACAAAGCGTAATTTAAACTTTTGCACGGTAGTGTATGTTAAAAATAAGCTGACAAAATTTCGAATACATTATTTACAAAAAAAACCGACTTTCATATTGGTGTGTAATTTAATTGAGGAAATGATAAGTATGGTAACAAGGTCGGGATTATTATGCGAATTATTTGTAAATAATAGAAGCGAACAAAAGCGGAAGCACGTCAAAATTACTTTTTTTACCGCATCAAATGGTAAACCGGTGATAAGATCAAGAATTACATTTTAAGTGCCCTTACTTTTGAAAGTACAACAACTAAATTATAATAGTAAAAAAAGAATAAAATTCATTATATAAAGATGTCCCAAAATTAACGCAAGATTTGAATTAAATAAAAAACAGTTTTCAGTCTTTTGATTGTTATTTTTTTATTGAATCACAAAGTACATATGATAGGGTTATTTATGGAATAATACATTGGACAAATAACCTCCACGGCTTTGCATGCACATACGCACTCATTTGTCGAAATTTTCCATGACCATTATGCATAAATGTGGCTGAATTTCGTTGAATCTCCTCCTTTAATGCACGGGTGGTTGTGGACTTGTTAACATAGACCTGTGATTTCAAATAACCCCATAAAAAGAAATCTAATGGTGTTAAATCACACGATCTAGGGGGCCAATTCTGATCACCGCAACGAGAGAGTACACGACCTGGAAATGTCTCATGCAGTAATTGAATTGTTTCACGGGCTGTATGGCATGTGGCACCGTCTTGTTGACACCACATATTGGCCACATAAATATCATCCAATTTCGCCAGAAAGAACTGTGTTATCATGTCGCGATATCGAGCACCAGTAACAGTCACTGTTTGACCAGCCTCATTTTCAAAAATATATGATCCAATTATACTTCCAGCCCAAAATCCACACCAAACAGTGACATGTTGTAGATGCATTTGTTTTTCAACAATCGCATGTGGGTTCTCAGAACCCCAAAAGCGGCAATTTTGGCGATTAACAAAGCCATCAAGGTGAATATGTGCTTCATCGCTTAGGATGATTTTGCTCGAAAAATCAGCATCCATTTGTTGATGTTCAATAATCCATTCAACGAACTCTCTTCGCTGCGCATGGTCATTAGGCTTCAGTTGTTGTGTTAATTGAATTTTGTAAGCATAGAGACACAGATCTTTAGTGATCTCTCTACGCCGTAGAGGGCTTCTTGAAATTTGCAATTCTTGTCCACGACGCCGAATTGAAGTTCCCGGATTGTCACCGACAGTCACGCACTACTCCGATATTGACATTTAAACGGCTTGTTTTTGGACAACCAGTGTGCTTGGCGTCTCCAACGGATCCAGTCTCCCTGAATTTTTCAATTAATCTCTTCACAGTTGACACTATTCCGACCACAATTTGTATGAAATTTTCTAACTGCTGGCGCTAAGCTTTCGTTATTTTTGAAATATTGTTCAATAATGAAGACACGTTGTTCTATCTTGTAACGCTCAGTTTTTACTGACCCTAAACTGTCAGCTGTCGAATTTTTTTTAGGGTTGCCAACATTTTACTGCACAAATGGCGACAAATTCAAATCTTGCACTAATTTTGGGACACCCATTATTAATTGTTTGCTTAAATATATTATTTATTAAAATTTTAAAAAATCATAACATTGAACTGCATAATTCATTGTAAAACATTAGTACATGTTATGTTGATGATGGCTAAAGTGACATCCTTAAACCCTATTTTTAAAAACTATGACAATAAATTCTACCTGCCTTCATACATTGAAAAGTAACACAATACTTAACTATAGCTTTATGTACTGCCATACATCTAAGAATACAATAAAAAGCAAACTAAATTTTAAACTGTAAATCACTAGCTAAAATATGATTTACAAATTTTACTTAAAAATAGTTATGCATTTACAATTGGTTTCTAATGTATTTTATTATACATTCAATGAAATTATGGCGTATAAAAGTTCTTTATAATTACAACAATAATTGTGGAATTGCATTATCAGTATCTCTTACTCCAATAATTATCACTCGTTGAAGCACTCTCATATGTCGGCTTGTTAGGAACCCCTCTATTGTAAGAAGGAAACGGCTTGTTAAAGTCCAAACTTAACTTGTGATCGAAATTACCAAATGGCAATGATTTTGATGAGAACGGTTTCAAAAACGTAGGCCTATCTCTGCTAAAGAGTCGCGAACTAGACAACGATGTAATTCTATCACGCAAATCTGCTTCCTGTGAATACTTATTCATATTAACGTCGTCACCGTAGGGATTGTACTCGTCGTTTTCTTCCATTTCATATTCACCGAGACGTTGTCTTTTGGGACCGGAATCTCCAACTTCCGGACTTCCCCGGACGGACAGCAACTGTGCCGGTGTCAAATCCATCATCGATTGCTTCTTTAAAATGCTCTTCACGGGTCTTTCGAAGACTTCGAGATTAACTTGACAACCGATGTCGAAACATAAACTTTCACTTGTTTGGGAATAACTGTTGTTTGTAAGAATGCTATTTCGCTTTTTACATTCGCGACATTCATTTTCTTCCGTCTGAGTAGATGCCGAGGTAACGCTTTTCCTATTGATCGCAGTTTCTTTTTCGTAGGAACGGGTCTGTTGCTTTTGTGGATACGATTGTTGCCGTGGGGATTCCGGAGTGATCGATTTTTCAGGCAGAGGTGTCGATTTCTTCAAGGGCTCGTCGAATATCGATTTCTCTCCCAATTTCACCAAGAATCTGTTCAACCAAACTACCATGGGGTGTCTCTCTTCGGCTCCTTGTTTCGATGTAAATTGAAATCTAACTGTGGGAAGTCTCTTAAACGGACATGAGCCGCTCGTGTCAGCGGGCTTTTCCTGTTTCTTTTGAGATGGAGTCACCACGAAGTGACCATCGGTTAGTGTATCCACGGATAATACTTTTATCGCTTCTTGACATCGAGCTATCACTAAAAAAATTTACGAAAATACTTTATATAAAACGAACAGGAAACGACACGATGTGATATTCGTTGAAAATTAGAAATTGTTTTTAGTAATATACAACATATTTGAAATAAATTGATTAAAACGAAAATATGTAGAAGAATTTGACGTTTTGCTTCACATAAAAGATTTTATTCGAATAATTTAGGTGAATAAACGAAATTTAAAGTGGGCTAAGAGGTTATGTTTTCTTTTTTTTTTTTAACAGGTGCCATCGTGACTACCTGTCATAATATAAAATATGTGCAACTAGAAATAATTTCCGCACAAATTATATTAGCCAGCACACTCCTCTGACTTGAACTGATGAATTGTAGTATTAAAGTACAGAATGTATATTCAAACACTCCCTGAAAATACAATATATAAAAATATGGAGAACATCAAAATTAATATATATGAATTATTCAAAATATGGTTTACAAATAGTAGTCTTAAATTAAATAGAACTCAAAATATCTGGTATAATGGAATCTTCTCAATCTGATTCTTACAATGCAGTATGAAGAAAAGAGATGCAGCTTTTTCGACATATTAGTTTCGGAAGCTTGGTTTTCTACAAAAATTTACACCAACACAACGAAGCTTATTTTATTCACAGCACAATAAAGTTTATCCACAGCATATGGAGGCTTATCGTAATTTGGGAACACTATTTTTACAGTAGGATAATCAGTTAAAAACTAATAGTTGAATTTCTAAGAAACGTTATCACCGGAATACAATATAAATGGTTTTATCATTAAAATAGTCTCCAAACAATATTGTTATAAATTATAAATAAAAAAAACTTAAGGAAAAATATATATTTAAGATAACATTAATTTCCTAAATTTTCCGAAATACTACTTAATTAATGGTTAACGATTGCATTTAAGTATTGTCTACAATAGATACTCATTTGAGTGTATAATCTAAATCTTCTTGAAAAAAAAATAATAATACTAAAGGTAAATAATCCTAGATGCTCAAAATAAAACTATAATTCTTAATACTAAGACCAAAATAATTTAAAAAATGTAATACTAACGTATAGGTCTGATTGTCTGTAACATTTTTTCTAACTCTAATGATACTAAATTAAAATATTGTCGGAGAACTAAATTAAAATATTGCACAAATTAAAAAAGTTAAACTAAACATAACCAACAATACTTACCATTAATTTTATTCTGAATATTCATTGGCTTATCTAGATTTAAAAAAAAATAAATATCATTAGTTACAGAATAATAATAATGTTGCGTGCAGGCTACTAAAAGAAGACATGCAATGGAATGTATTAAATAGTAATTAGCAAAATGTAATGTAGAATAATCAACATCTAATACATAAATGCTTGGTGTATTTCTACTTGTGAAAGTATCTAAGTTTCGCACAGAAATATACACACATTAGACGCTTATATTTAAATAATAAATAATATGCTTTATATTATAAAAATAAAATTTATGGAAACGTTCACAAATTACACTCATATGTGTTTTATTCACCGTACATCGAAACACCAAATAAGATGTTTCAGCATGTGATGTCCAAGCATTTTATATTAAGTTGCTGGACTACGAACCAACTTAGAGTGCCAATACTCCTTTCCTTGAAAACGTAAAGTCTTAACGCGGTCACAAAATCAATTTCTATGCTTAAAATCATGTTGAAGCAAATAATGGCTAAATTAATATGTAATTTATATTTAAATAAAAATAGTGTAAAAAAAAAGTAACTGCGAAATGATAGAAGAATGTAGTAAATGAAATTTGCTAGACTAAAATCTAATTGCTATGAAAGAATGTAAAGCTGCCACATGAAAAATTTTCTTGAAATCAAAAATTTGTGTAACTCAAATTAAATGAAACCAAAATATAATAATTAATCGCACCTGAGGATTTAGGGGCTAGATGAATACATTCACTCAATGTTGTCTTCTTATCAGCAAACAACTGCAATTAAATGTGGTGCAATGAGTTTAAGCAAGTTGTGAAACAAAAAATATAACGTTACTTTTTCAAATGCCTCTTTTTCATTTGGATTCCTGTTCTGTACAACCGAACCTGTTTGTCTATTCAGTACGGGTTGATTTATTGGCACTGATAAGTGTGGCAGGGGCATCTGTTGTGGAACATGCTGCATCGTGAATGGCATACCTTGTGGCATATGTGGATTATCCTGTTGAAGAAAACCATGTTGACCAACGGATTGTGGCAAGTTGTGTGGTTTCATTTGAGGTTGATTACTGTTTAATTGATGAGAAGTTACTTGTTGCACCACCGCAGGTGAATTTATCTGCGGTGTTGACATACCAAGGAAAGGATATTGTCTGTTACTTTGTAGTCCTAAATGTGTCGGAGGTTTACTGTGTGCAATATTCACATTAGATTGCTTGAGTTTTAATTCTTCTTCTATCTCTTCTAAAAATGATTTCCTTTTCTTTTCCACAAACTTATTTTCTGGTTTATCATATTTCCTCTTACTTGGAGACTTTCTAGTTAAAGAACTACTTTGTCTTGAATAAGCATCCAGAATCCTTCTATAATCGGATTTTTCCATAAATTTGTCCTCTTTTGTATCAAAAAAATGACTTCTTTTTGAATGACTTGTACTTTCCCAAGAATTTCTGTATTGGTCATATCTATTTTCATATTTTGCATTCTTATCTGTATATTTATCTTCTATTTCATCTAGAAAGCGTTCATATTTTCTCTTATTTGGAGATTGTCTTCTTAAAGGAGAACGACTTCTTTTCCGATAAGGCATTGGACTTTCTCTATATTTCATTCGTACTTCTTCCGATTCTATCCGACTATGGAAGGGTGAATGACTATGCCTTTGGAAAACATTTTTCTCAATTTTCGATGCTACATCTCTATCAATACTTCTATCAGAAGATTTATTCGGTTGATCAAAGGTTAATAAATCGTACTCTGTTTCCATACCTGGAGGAACTAAGCCTGTTTCCATTACTGACATAATCTTTGCACGATTCTCATCTTTTTTATTTGCTGGTGAAACACTTCTATGTCTACCATACGTTTTGTCATCATTCTTCTTTGTTTCATAGCAACGTATTGGAGATCTGCTATATCTTCTTGGAAATTCTCTATTTCTTAACATATCAATTTGTAATGGTGACCAACTTTTCCTTCTGCCAGGAGAATACAAGTATTCTGGGAATCTATCATATCTTGATGGTGATAAGGTATATCTTTCAGGTGATCTATTGTAACATTTATAATTTCTTAATGGTCTACCATGTTTTCTTGCATGTCTATATTCCAATTCACTATACATTGATGTGCAAATTGGTGATCGACTTTTTCCTCTTAGAAATATTCTATATCTATCTAATAATTTGTCATATTTTTCTAGTGATTTATCATATCTTTGTGGTGATAAACTGTATCGTTTTGAAAATCTACCATAATCTTCATACCTTCCGGGAGATCTTGGAACCCTATGAAATTTGGGTGAGATGCTGCGTTTTCCTGGAGGCTTGCTTGAATATTTTTCAGGCATTTTAGACACCTTTTCTTTATTACATTGATCTTTCTTTAGGTTTACATCATTTTCTTCATTTACTTTAACACTATCTTTTTTATCTTCAGATTGTGACGATTCTTTACGGTTTCCTTTATTAACCAAATCCTTTGAGTTTGCTTCTATTACTGTGTCCTTTTTATTATCTTGGTCGTTATTTAGATTTTCATCTCCTTTGTTTACTTCGTCGCTGTCTTTTATGTTTGCAATTTGGGACGTTTTTTCCTCAGATTTTTTTGGTTTTTCATTCGCCATGTCGCGTAATACGTAACTTAACGAATGACGACTGCTAAGATTTTTATTATAACAACTTTTTACAGAAGTATTAAGTCTAGATTCTTCACTGCATGCATTATTACCTTTCTTAATAAAAGTGATGGATTCAACCAAAATATTTTGACGCCATGTTCAATTACATTTGCCATATTTAACAATGCATAAATTCAAAATTAACATTTTCAAAGTACGTACATAACGTTTGAAAAATAAATAAATACGTAAATAATTAAAATAGCAATTTATATGTTTAAGCAATATAATAAACTAAATCAATGAAAAATGTGTGTAAAACTCAACTTTACGCAAACGCACCAGCAACTTCATTAATTTGACACACGCTTACATGTAGACAAGATAATACTCCAAATACTACAGAAATAAGAACAGTAAAACAACTTCTACGGCAAGAAAATCCATATTCTCAGGATTTCAAACACGGGAATGTAATCGAGTAATGTCATCTATATTTGCTATATTGACTCTATGATATATAAATAAGCTTCGGCTAAAAATATGTTTCAACGCGTAATAAGGAATTTTATTGTATTCATGTTGGCTACCAACTGTTTGTAAAAAATTTATTTTGCACCTAATAAGGTTGTTTTTATGTTGGCTACCAACTACCAATTTTTGACACCAGGCATATATCAATTCAAATATAATGTACAATTACATTACACAGCAACTTATTTAACATATAAGGTATTTAAATTAGTTGCCAAGCAAGTTTTAGGTGTAAAAATGTCGGAATTTTATAAATGGATTAAACTAGATATTTGAATAAAATTACGGTGAATAAAAAAAAGCATTTGCCATAGTTCACTTGAGATTTATAAATATAAAAGCTAATTAAATAAATTTCTATTCTTAACTTAGTTTTTAATTAACCATTTAAATTGTTAAATGTGTTAGTTTATAAATATCTATAAATTAAAGATATTTCTTGCAAAGGAAAAACGCAAATATGTATTCAATACGGGCATACCCAACATTTGTTATCAATAAAATTGAAAATAATAACATACTTTGTAAGTTATACTTTATATTTGACATTTAATGACGGGAATTGATTAGACCGCACTTACGTTTAAATCATATAGTTTTATTTAAATTGAAAATTTATTGAATCAACTGGTATATAAAGCAGAAAATACTGACTCAGTTGTACTCCTACGGCAAGGTGAAAATATATTGGTGCATTTGGAAAAAGAGCGTTCTACATCTAATGATATGATGTTCGCGAATTTAAAAAGGATGTTCGCATCACATTTGCAGTTAGACTCTTATCTATACGCACCATAGTTTGAAAATTGAGATTCTTATTTATAACCGCACACAATTTATCGGTTGTTAATCTTCCTATACTATCTGTCTGATTTCCCAACGAAGCTTTGAGGTAATATACAGTGAGTTCATTAATGATTGAGATGGAACCTTATGCAACCAAACATACGCTATTGGTAGCATTACATTCAAAATTCCCTATAACCTAGAAATCTATAGTTTTAAAAAAATTATCCAACACTCTTAATATGAACTTAAATCCAACTTACCGCTCTAACCACCAAAAATTTACCAATACTTCTGAAAATTACTGATAATTGATAACACGTAATTACAAATCAAATAAGGCAAAATGTCAAACAATTTAGTAGGGTTATAAAGAGAGATCTGTCACGATCTAGTTACAAAGATATTTCATACCAACTGTAATCTTGGTTGTTGTATACTTGGTTGCATAATCCGTCTCAATCTTTATTGAACACATTGTACTTTATTTAGCGCTTTATGTAATGACAGCTTGGTGTTCTCTAATTTAGAAATAGTATCTAAAAGAATTGAATAATTTTCGGAAATTTTCTCTGTTTGAGCATGGATTTTGGTATCTGAAACCAGCCGCTGACTTAGTGAAATTGCTTGGGCGTCTTGCGGATTTAAATTTAAAATACAAAGTTTAATAATGTGTAAAAATTTCTCATAATATAAAACAGCTTTAAGCCACGTTTCCCATCTCGCTAATACCAGCTGTGGTGGCTGAGGAATGTCCGGACAAGCCTGGTTAAACTCACGTATGCGTTTTCGATGATTTTGGTAGAAACTATAAATTGGTGTACTTTTAGATAACTGTTTCTAATAAATTCAGTTACAAGATGACATGCATGGAGCAAACAGGTTACACAAAGCAATTGAGGATAAGATTGTTTTAGTAACTTTTCAGCTTTAACCATATTCGAAAAACTGATATTTTCTTAATCTTTTTCAGAAATGTGGGCCAGATCCACGATGTGGTTCTGATTTTAAATCAATAGAAATGACTGATAGTTTAAGGACATATATACTAAATTTGCATAACAACTTGCGAAATAGGGTCGCTTCTGGTAATGAAGTTAGCGGTCAACAACCCGCTGCTAGTGATATGGAAACTTTGGCAAGTACTTTAACACGAAAATCACACGCCCAAGAAAAAGCACGTAAAATCGCGACCGTTTCGCTCGATTTTTTGAGCCTAAATTGATGACTTTCAGTCGTTTTCATCATAACATATAAATAATTCCAATGAAAACAGAATAATTAGTTTTTGACATATTTGCATTTGAATATACAATAACTGTACGGAGCATGGTCCAATAATTCGACGTTTTGTTGCGTTAAAAATTCAATTGTTTCACGTGCTGTGTGCGAACTTGCATTGTCTTTGCGGAGGATGATTTGTCGTATGAGGTTGGTTTTTCGAAGCTCAGCGATGACTTGCGGCCAACAAATGGTTGTATACCAATCGGCAGTAACAGTTCTTTGATCTTGTAGAGGAATTGCCACATAACCTGCTTTCGAGACAAATGTTTCGACGATTGACGTTTGTTTTCTAGCTCGTATGAGTAAATCCTAGATTCACTACCACTGACAATGTTGTGCACGTTTTTAGAGTTTCCGGCGTTGAAGCGATCTAGAGTTTTTTGACGCCCTAACTGCTGTCCGTTCCTGGGTCAACAGATGCGGTATCCAGAATTCCCGGCGTTGAAGCAATGTAGAGTCTTTTAGCACCAATTCATCCTAGTTGCTTTCTGTTCTTAGGTCAACAGATGCGGTGTCCAACGGGAAACTAATTTTTTTACACACAATTCTGTATGCAAAATTTTTTGAATTGAGGTCTTTGAAATCCCCAATAATGCTTCAATCTGGCGATATGTCACATGTCGATCTTCATTGATGATCTTGCGCACAGCATCAACGTTTTCCTGAGTGACTGCTGTTTTTGGTGAACCTGCTCTTGGATCGTTACCAAGACTAATCCGTACACGTTTGAATTCTCCATACCAACGAGAAATTATTGACTGATGTGGTGCTTCTTTGCCGAAAACAGAAGCCAACTCGGCGAGGCATTCTTGTTGAGATAATTGTCTTCGAAAATTATAAAAAATTATTCCGCGAATAAGCTCTTGGTTTAATTCCAACTTAACTTGTTAACTTTGACGGTTCGTTGTAGCTACAACACTACACGTATCGCACTGAAACTTTGGATTTAGTTATCTAAAGATGGAGGTTAATTTTCAGTACTGATATTTGATTAGTGGCGTCTTCTATGTCCCACTATGCAAAACTCGAAAGACATCTTCAAGTACCAATTATTGATTATAATTACTATAGGCAAAATATAAGTATGATTCATTTTTAGAGTTACAACTTAGAACTGGAATTCATTGCCAAATGTTGGGCTAATGACTGCAATGGAGAAAATTTAATTCACGATAAATGTCGCAAAACTGGTAAGGCTACTACATTTGATTCGTTATTTGTATTTTACTCACTTTCGGTTTTTGCACATTCTACAAAATATAACAAAAATATTTAAAGTTGTGATTTTGCCTTTCTCTCAACCAATGAGCATAACTGTCTACCTGCTTCTGGCCTTCCGGGCTGGAACCGCGTCACTGGTATAACCGCCGACGTTTCGAACCCACTCGTATGAAACATCTTCAGGGTTCAACCACTGCTACTACTTTCAGTGCGAAGATGTCCCATACGAGTGGGTACGAAACGTCGGCAGTTATACCAGTGACGCGGTTCCAGCCCGGAAGCCCAGAAGCAGATAGTATGGACCACGACCGTGGAAGTGTACGTACCAGAAAATAACTGTCATTTGTCTCTCCCGTTTTGAAATACAGTATAGCCAACAGTACTGTTGCTTTCGCTAGAACTTCTAGCATAAGCAACTTCTTGCATTGAAGGATACTGTCTTCTATGCTAACAGAGAAAACTATAGAGAACGGAAGGCGCTTTAATTTGATTTTCTTTTAATAATTTTATCAATAAAAGAGCAGTTATTTATTTATTATTTTAGAAACTTATGAAGTTGGACAAAATTTAGCTTACTTTAAAGGTTCATCACTAAAATATAGTCTTAAAAATATGACGGAAACTATGATTATGTATTGGTATAATGAAGTGGATTCATTTGTAAAAGAATGGATTCCAAACACGCAAGACAGGTAAGCAAAGTGAAAGAATTACATTAGAAATCAATACTTGTATTCATAGATTAATATAACTTGTTGTAGAGGAATAGTTGTGGGTCACTATACACAGCTAGTTTGGGCTAAGTCGAAAGAGATTGGCTGCGGTATAAGTTACTACACAACAGATAGAGCTACAGACAAAAAATGGCACTTTCATCTATTGGTTTGCAACTATGGACCGTCGGGAAATTACATTGGCGCTCCAGTATATCAGGAGGGTCCACCATGCAGCTCGTGTCGAAACAAAAGTTGCAGTAAAGAATACACGTCACTATGCGAAGTCGGGAATATTACAGTGAACGACAATTTTAAGCCTATTTTTAAAATATAAATTTCGTTATTTGAATTGATTGACCAAATTTGTAATTGTGATAATTGTATTCATTATTTTCACGTTTATATATACAAAACTTAAAATTATATTATAATAATACGCGTTTTATTTATTTTCCCATTTGATTTGTTGTTACAATAAATAATAGTAATGAAGTAATTTTAGAGAACATCAATAGCACCTCAATTATACAGCAATATGTAGAGGTGGTCAGCTTTGCCGACGTACAGTGGCGTACCGGGTACGAGTTAGGCTGGCGTCGAGCGGAATGCTTTTATTTATAGCTTATTACACATGATTTTCCATTCGATCAAACATAACCTTAATTTAAATTTATATCACTTGAAAATATGTATTTTATTAATTCTTTTTTACATTCTGATACTTCCCAATAAAAAATCGCCTAACAATAAGATCAAGACAATAGACAAAGGACGATAACTGTGACTCGATGACGGGACAATAAAAATAGTGGCGTTAAAAAGATTTATCTGCTAGTTCAAGCTAACTAAATACTGTTAAATATGTATAATAATTTATAAGAAGAAAACGCAGATGTTTCAGAAAAGGCTATTATATAAAGAACGTCGAAGTTAACTGGTGTCTGCTACAGGACGGTTTATAATGTAGTGAAGCATGGTGTTACGGAAAGAAGAGTTAAAAGTGATAAAAGATCTTTAAAGAAAGTACCAATTTGGTACGTTAATATCATTCGACGAACAGTATATAGATGCATAAGCAGGGTGAAGTTGCCACATCAAATAGCTTACAAGAAAAATTAAAGAAAATACGAGGGAGCGTTTTTATATTCGCGGAATAGGGGACAAGGAGTGGAAATAAAAAAATCAAATTATTTTTCTTTTTCAATATATTGGGTCTGGGAAAAAGTTCGTGGCGTTTTTTCAGTAAAATTCATCTGGTCCCCGCATGGCGCGTGGACGAATTCATTTAAACCGAATATGCTCCATTATTATCGACAATGTTTCGCCATTTTTTTGGTAGATCCATGATCCCATCGGTGAAAAACTTCTGTGGTTTCTGGTCGAAAAACTGAATCAAGTAGTTTTCACAGGCTTCTTTTGAAACCAACTTAATTCCATTGAGAGAGTTCTGCAGAGATCGAAACAGATGATAGTCAGAGGGTGCTATATCCGGACTGTAAGGTGGGTGCATCAAAACTTCCCAACCAAACTCTCTCAATTTTTGACGGGTCATCAAAGAAGTGTGTGGTCGGGCGTTGTCATGATGGAAGACAACACCTTTCCTATTAATCAATTCGGGCCGTTTTCTTTCAATCGCCTGGCGTAATCTCTCTAGTTGTGCACAGTAGAGTTGAGAATCAATCGTCTGACCAGTTGGAAGTAGCTCGTAGTGGACGATTCCCCTCCAGTCCCACCATACACACAGCATCACTTTTTATGGCGTCAATGTTGGCTTAGCGAACGCTTGTGACGGCTCACCATCCTTTATCCACGATCTTTTACGCTTCCGATTATCGTACGTAATCCATTTTTCATCTCCGGTTATTAAACGTTTCAGAAACGGCTCGATTTCATTCCGTTTCAGCAGCGCATCGCAGATGTTAATTCGGTCCATCATGTTTTTCACGCTCAACTCATGAGTAACCCATACGTCAAGCTTTTTTTTGTAACCAGCTTTGTGTAAATGGTTCAAAACAGTTTTGTGGTCAATGCCTAGCTCCATGCCAATATCGACACTGCTGATATGCTTATCTTGTTGGACTTTTTCAAGAATTTCATCAGATTTTTCAGTGATTGGACGACCGGAGCGTGACTCATCTTTCACATTGAAATTTCCAGAACGAAAGCGAGCGAACCATTTCCGCGCAACAGATTTCGATAAAGTACCTGCACCGTACACAGCACAAATTTTATCACAAGCCTGCGCAGCGTTCTTCCCCTTATCATAATAATATTGCAGAATATAGCGAAATTTCTCATTATTCTTCTCCATTTTCAAGTGCGAATAACTTTCCAACCACTGCACCGATTATAATGTTTCTACGCTCAAACTAACGTTCGGAAGGTCATCTAAAAAACGAGCCGTCGGTGGTGTCGCTGTGACTTGTTGTTCTTTAGTTATCGGCAACCAATGCCATCTATCGGGAAAAACGCCACGAACTTTTTCCCAGACCCAATATTCACCTGCAAGACGGATACATTTTTCACATCTTTCAATTAATTTATTTATACCCTCATAAAAAAATGATTTCTCTTTATCTGCAAAATACGCCGAAACTGCCTCCTTGACTTCATCATCGGCAGTAAATTTTTTACCCCGCAGCTCTTTTTTCATTTTCGGAAACAGGTAATAATCACTCGGGGCCAGGTCTGGGCTGTAGGGTGGGTGATTCACAATTTCGAAGGCCACCTTATGCAGGGCAGCTAACGCAACGCGGCTCTTGTGGACGGGCGCGTTGTCGTGCAAAAGCAGAACACCTTTTGTCAATTTTCCCCGTCTTTTCTCTTTAATGGCTTCTTTTAGTCGCTCTAATATTGAAGCGTAATATTCTCCGGTTATAGAAACACCTTTATCTTTATAATCAATCAACAATATTCCTACCGAGTCCCAAAATACCGTTGCCATGAGTTTCCCAGCTGATTGTGACACTTTAAATTTCTTGGGAGGTGCTGTGCCCTTTTTATGCCACTGCATGGAGTCTTGTTTGGACTCAGGTTCATAATGATGAACCCAAGTTTCGTCTCCAGTAACAATTCCACTCAATACACCATCCTTGTCTTCATTACAGAGGTCCAAAATGCACGCGAACACTCTACGCGCTGTTGTTTTTGCGGCGGCGTGAGCATTCTCGGCACCCATCTTGCGCTGACCTTAGACATGCCGAGATGATCGTGTAGGATTTTAAAAATTGTTGTATCGGATACTCCAACCATTTCTGCGAGTTGTTTCTTCTTTAGTCGAGCATCTTCGAGTACAATTTGTTCAACTTTTTGGATAAGTGCTGGCGTGGTCACCTCAATGCTCCTGCCCGGCCTCGGGTCGTCTTCAAGGGATTCCCTTCCTTGTGTAAATAAACTATGCCACTTGTACACCATGGTTTTTCCTGGACAAGAGTCGCCGTAAACCAATGACATTCATTATGGTGGCGACTGATTTTCCTTGCCTGGTAAGGAACTTTATAACGGCACGATATTCGATTTTTTCCAAATTTCACTTTTCACTCCTGATTATGTTACTTGGTTGACGATAGCTCAAAGACTAACTGTCTAATAACAATGAAACTTCGTATTTATACTAATCATGAGTCGCTGCACAGGCCACGCCCCCAATGCGCCTACTCACCCCTCTACAACCCGCTCATTCCGCGAATATAAAAACGCTCCCTCGTATAATGGTTGCACTTTATATTTCTACATTTATGTATTTTAATATATTAAAAACTTGTATAAATTTGTGTTTAATTAATATATGTATTTACAAATGATTGTACGAATATTACAAAATACACTCTTGAGCATGTATGACTCAGAGTACCTGAATCTTATTTACATGATCGTTAGCTTATTGCACTTGTACACCAGGGTGTGCCATAGAACTATTTAATCGAATTAAAATATCTTGAAACGTAGTATAACCATTCATGGCAAAATAAAATTCAATATTTCTTGTACAAGTTTGCATTTACCATTTCAATGGACCTACAATTATAATTCTTTTACTTCGTGATAATAATTCCGTTCCAATCCAAATTGTATTTTATTATCGAAATGATCTCAATTATTAATTTTTTTTTCTTTTTAATTTGCACCTTAAATATTTGTACTAGTTTTGCATTGTTATATGATATAAAAATTGTATATTTTTAAATATTTTAACCCTTTGCACGCCAGCCTAGTAACTCATGGAGGATACCAATAACTCCAGCACTATATTAGTTACAAGTAGATACCTGTGATGTAAAGAAAAGTGGAGTCTTTGCAATAAAACAAAACATTTATATCTTAGCTATTCTATTAAGAAACATATTCTAACAGGTCGGCTGAAAAGTCCCCGGTCTGACACATAGATGGCGTTACTGTTATTAAATCCATATGTTTTTTAGATAGTACTAACCTTCAAACGAAACGTGTCAAAATTTGACGGCAATCCGACCATTAGTTACTGAGATATTGCGTTAAGAGTGAAGCTACTTTTGTTATTTAAAAAAATGGAAAAAAAAGAATTTCGTGTGCTGATAAAGTACTGCTTTTTGAAGGGAAAAAATACCGTTGAAGCAAAAGCATGGCTTGATGAGGAGTCTCCGGACTCTGCGCCAGGAAAATCAACCATAATTGATTGGTATGCTAAGTTTAAAAGTGGTGAAATGAGCACCGAAGACGGCGAACGCAGTGGACCACCAAAAGAGGCTGTCACCGACGAAAACATCAAAAAAGTTCGCAAAATCATTTTAAATGACCGTAAAGTAAAGTTGATCGAGATAGCTGACATCCTAAAGATATCAAAGGAACGTTTTGGACACATCGTGCATGAATATTTGGGCATGCGGAAGCTCTGTGCAAAATGGGTGCCGCACGAGCTCACATTCGATCAAAAACAACAACGAGTTGATGATTCTGAGCTGTGTTTGAAGCTGTTAAATCGTAATAAAACCGAGTTTTTGCGTCGATATGTGACAATGGATAAAACATGGATTCATCACTACACTCCAGAGTCCAATCGACAGTCAGCTGAGTGGACTGCACGCGATGAACCGGCTCCAAAGCGTGGAAAGACGCAACAGTCAGCTGGAAAAGTTATGGCGTCAGTTTTTTGGGATGCGCATGGAATAATTTTCATAGATTATCTTAAAAAGGGCCAGTCCATCAACAGCGACTATTATACAGCGTTGTTGGACCGTTTGAAGAACGAAATCGCAAAAAAAACGGCCCCATATGAAGAAGAAGAAAGTGCTGTTTCACCAAGACAATGCACCGTGTAACAAATCAATGAAAACAATGGCCAAATTAAGTGAATTGGGTTTCGAATTACTTCCCCATCCACCGTACTCTCCAGATGTGGCCCCCAGGGACTATTTCCTGTTTGCAGACCTCAAGAGAATGCTCGCCGGGAAGAAATTTAGCAGGGATGAGGAGGTGATCGCCGAAACTGAGGCCTATTTCGAGGCTAAAGACAATTCGTACTACAAAAATGGTATCGAAAAGTTGGAAGAACGCTATAATCGGTGTATCGCCCTCGAAGGCAACTATGTTGAATAATAAAATCGAATTTTGCCAAAAAACTGTGTTTTACTATGGTAGACCGGGGAATTTTCAGTTCGACTGTTAATATTATAAAAGAAAAACTAATTTTAGGGCTTAAAATTTCTTAAAATGTGATATCTTTGGAAACAATCACCCATATGCATTCGCGGTTTACCACGCAATATTCCGAAGTTTCGCGTCTTTGTCCTTTTTCCTATCTATTAGAGCACACAATACAATCTATTTTCTTGCCTTTCCGCATTATGTGCAGTCTTTTGTCCAGTCTTGTTTCATGTGTTGAAGTGGAAGGCTTTGATCGATCTTCGTGGAACTCACCTACGAGTTGATCGACTCATCTCTTGAACTGCAAATGAGACAGTGATTTTTCGTTTTTGCTTTTTTTTACACACTTAAATAAAATGTATGCATTTATTGCAGACATCTTCATTCCCCAAAAGAACATTTTCCTCCACCACTTAAGAGATTTTCTTAGGAAACAGTATGATGATGCGTATTGATCCGCGCGATCAACACCACCCATTGAAGCTGTGTAGTTAACAACAATTTTTGGCTTTTCCACATTTTGTTGTTCACCTCCTCTTACAAATCTTGTTTTTGTAAGGAATCCAGCGCTACCACTGGTGCTTAACAGCGTAACTACCCTTTTATCTTTCCAAGACAATATCATCGTTCATCCCTTTTTGTAAGCAATTGATTTATAAATATAGCACTTATTGATTTATAAATAAAGCACTTATTATAATGTAAATACCGTGAATATATTTTATAATGCAACATGCACATACATACACTAGTTGCTAGAGTAATGTAATAATGAAATGACAGCAATGTATTTTAGCGTGTATTTTATTTTGCAACATAGGATGTCAAAATAAGTTACTCTATTTTTGAGGTATGTATAGTGTAGAAGAAAAACTGTTATTAGTGAACTGGTATAACTCGAATATGAGTTTGAGGAGAGTAGCAGATTTGTTTCAAATTACATATCCTGACCGTCCAAGACCGAGTCCAACTACAATAAGTAGGTTAGTACAGAAGTATAAAAATAATGGATGCATCGTTCCTAATCATAAAAAAAGAATAGGCCAAGATATGTTATTACTGACGCCAAAAGAGATGAAATTCTACAAACAATCGAAAATAATAATATGCTCTCCACAAGAGCTTTAGCACAAACTACAAATGTAAGCAAATCTTCCGTGCATAAACTACTAAAACGAGAACATTTTAAGTCGTATCATTTTCAAAACCATCAGGAACTAATTGCGAATGATGCAGAAAGAAGAAGTAACTTTTGTGAAATCATGTTCGATAAGCTTCAAAATGATGATACTTTACTACGCAGAATTTGCTTTACAGATGAAGCAACATTTTATGTAAATGGTGAAGTAAATTCACAGAATTGCCGCTACTGGAGTAGACAAAATTTGCATAGATATCATATCACAAGGACTCAGCGGCCACAGAAAGTCAATGTTTGGACTGGGTTGATTGGACACCATATTGTAGGACCGTTTTTTATTGAGGGTACTCTTACAGGAGAAAAATATTTAGAATTGCTTGAGTACAGAGTAATGCCAGCCCTCCACGCTTTAAATATTGATGGTGAGATTTGGTACCAGCATGATGGCGCGCCGGCACATAATTCTCATATGGTTAGAACATTTTTCAACCAAAGATTTCCAAACCGTTGGATAGGCCGTGGAGGAGAAGTAGAATGGTCCGCAAGGTCACCAGACCTGTCTCCAAACGATTTCTTTCTTTGGTCATGTATCAGAAATAAAGTTTTTCATGGAGAACCTCTAAACAATATTGACCAATTAAAAAATAGAATACGAGTTGCTGCAAGAGAAATAACTCCAGAGCAGATACAAAATACAATAAATGAATTATACAATCGCTTAGGATACTGTCTGGCCGTCAATGGTGACATTTTTGAAAATTTGTTAAATTAGTTTTTAAATTTTGTTCAACTACTGTATTTCACATCCTATGTTGCAAAATAAAATACACGCTAAAATACATTGCTGTCATTTCGTTATTACGTTATGTATGTATGTGCATGTTGCATTATAAAATATATTCACGGTATAATAAACATATCATGAACACTATAAGATAAACACAGGCGATTTTGCTTACCTAAGTGTTAAAAGCGCTGAGTCAGTAAAACAACCGTGTCGCCGTAGCCGTGACAGTGGATTTATTGTAAGCATTTTAATGTCGCAAATACGGCGACAACGGAGTGCAAAGAGTTAAAAATCAAAAATGGTTTTAAACAAATTATATTAAAAAATTACAAATAAACGCGGTCATTTAAAACAAAAAATTACATTATAATGCACAAGTATTAGATAGTTTGTTTATTGCCGCAAATGAGTTACATAAATCACAGTATATTTATTAAATAATTATTACACGTTCGTGTAATAAAATACTTTTTAACTATCACTTGGTATAAATAAAAAATGTAAGTACTAATTTTAAATTTCATCTTACTACCTTTCTATACATAATTTAATGAAATATTGGAGTGTTTGCAGTTATTTTCGCATATTATTTACTTAATGATCACTGAAATTTTTTAGCACCATCCGGAGAGGTTTCTAGAGGTGAGTGCCTGTTATATCCGAATATGTCCGTTTCATCAGGAACGCTGCTCCTTCCTGAATTCAGGCGATCTCTGCTTGTTACTACTGGATACTCACTTAGTGTTGTTTTGGTTTTTATAAGGAACTCTGTCTCACGCGCACCATCGGCGATACCACCGCTTTGTGATCGGCCCAAATTTAATATTAACCTGCAATTATTGTATATTACTAGAATCTCTATAGGGCCGTATAAAAGTACACTTAATAAAATATACAGGGTGTTTCATGACATCATTACTACAACTTAAGTTACTGAAGAAATTCAAACTAAAAACGTCTAATGAACATATGCCCAAAATTCTATTATAATTGAACTACCAGCACTTATAGTTTTCGATAACCCTACTAATGAAGGTATTATGCACCGCTGCAAAAAAAAATCACAATGAAAACATTTAAAAAGAAGTCGATTTATTGAATTAGTTGTTCAAAGTGTCCATCCGTTGTATCCATAATTTAACCCTTCTTAAAATTGAAGCGGTAGCTCTGTTAGCAGTCTCACGATCAGCACAAAACAGTTTATGCGGCATCCATAAGTCTAGCAACAAATTGTTCTATATAAACTAAGTTTTTCAACATTCCCCACAGAAAATAAGTTAGGCTATTTAAGTCTGGTGACTTTGGCAGCCAAGCAACTACTGAACTTTTACAATCCACCGGTTCATACAATTTTGAGTCAGAAAATCTGTTATTTGTCAATCGAAACGCGAAAGTGCGACATCGTGCTGTATCCACATTCTTCGCCTTACATTATGGAGAACGTCATCCAGTAATGTTGTAAGGTCTTTTTCCGGGAAACGTAAATAAAGAACTGCCGTGAGACGTTCTTCGATTATAAACGAACCTATGAGACAGTCGTCAAATAATACCACACCAAACATTCACCGAAAAATGTAATTCTGTAATTTGCCGTGGATTTTCAAGTGCCCAACAATGGAGTTGGTTCATATTTATTCCGGAAGTCCCAAAATGGTTGTTAACCGAGTAAAGCCGGTAAATAATTGCAAGCTAGAAACACGGTCGTTACATCATACACGTATTCCGCGTGCAAAATTACGTCAGTTTTTTTATTCAGAATATATGTTACGGAACCTACATGTTAACGACATTCTCATTTATTCGAAAACAACAGTTCTGTCGCACACTATTTTGGCACAATATGACAAGATCGTAAACCCCGCAATAAAAACTTTCACCAAATCAGCGAATGGTAACTTTCTCGTCTTTATCTCCATTTTCGCTACGGTACGTTCGTTTCTACAGCTTTCGTAGAACTGACTAGATTCTCGCTATGTGCAGACCTCACGACCATATGCCCAATATATATTTCAACACGTGCTACTCTGTTACGTGTTGCGATGCGTGACTGTAGTTATAACTGTGAGCTGACATAGCATATCATAAAAATAGATACGAACGATTCTAGCACTTGTAAAAATGAACTAACGCCATTAGTTGCAAGCATGTGTCATAACTCTTCCGACAACACTATTACACTCAGTGGCGTACAAAAATTATTTGACGTTTTGCACGTGCAAATCCAGTTTGTACTAAAGGAGAATTTTGATAATAAAATGATTTTTGGCAATATTTTTTTCAATTTTAAACCACTCCATAATAATAAGATAATTCGAAGTAATGGAATGTCTTAAAACATTCGATTATCTTGAATTGTCTTATTTTAAATTACTTTGTTTCGAAACCAAAATAATTTCTATAACTTTGAGGTTATGTATCTAATTTTCACTGTTTCCTGCCTAATACATTTAGGAAAAAATTACCTGCTTCTCATTTCCCTTTGCCGCTTAGCTTTCAACTTCTCAAATTCATCGCTTTCGGAATCCGTGACAGATCCTATACTTATGTTGTCCATAATATCATTCGGGGATGCTTGAGATTCAGACGGAGCAGATCGCGAAAACCCCTTATTTTTCGCATACGCGGAACTACAAAATCAAACAAATTAATACAGGCGTAATAGTATTTTCCCCAAGCTCTCTCGCTACGTTACCTATTTTGCCCCTGAGGTACAGAAATCGGTTCCGATGGAGGGGGAGGACCAAATATATTCATTACGGAAGGTCTAGAATCGTTCGCATTCTTCATGGATTGAATTGTTAATTGCTCGTCGACCTGTAACACAGCATCTTCATCAAATTTACATGAACTTTATAGGGTAAAATCGTTAACCTCTTCAATAATTTGGTCAGCGATGCGCATGGTGTTCGGTTGTGTTCTAGTTTGGGTCGTCAATGAAGCATTGCTACCGTCCCTGGACATTTTACCTGTCTGAGGTTGTTGTGCCATTACTACTGTCGGTATTAATTCTATAGGGGATCCTTTATCAATCCTGGAGTCTCTACTATCTTCCCTGGTGAAAATCTTTTTCAATATATTTGTTACTGAACTTACTCTTGATATCGAATCTAAAATATAGGTGTTTAAAGTATGTTATGAATAGAGAAATGAAGGTTTTAAAAAGCTTACTGTATATGAAAGACTATGTTGCAAAAATGACAAGAATATTACTATAGTCTAGTTTTAAACAAGGAGGAGTAAATGAAAAAGTCACATTTACACTATACAGCCTTGGCCATATGTCTGAAGCACCCCCATAAACGTGCAATATTACCTGAACCCTAAGAACGTAATGAAAGGCGCCATTACTAATGTGTATATAATGACTGTTTACCAGGAAAATCTCAAGAAGTATACAAATATTCTGTAGTTTTAAGGTTTATTGCTGTTAGTTGATCTTTACTGTTCAATAAGTGAGGTGTATTAGAAACGATATTGTGTTATAAAATTGATTTAACCAGTTGTATTGAATATTGTGTTTTTGTATAGTGTTGTACATTGTGACAACATGCCTAGAAAACGGGAGTTAGATGTAATAGAGCGAAGTAAAGCAGTGTTATTACATACTCAAGGACTATCGCAACCAAAAATCGCGAAAATAATGAAGCGGTCGCGCTATGCCATCCAAGCGGCAATAAAACGTTTTAAAGAGACAGGTTCTTACGAAAATCGACCGAAAAGTGGACGAAAACGTATTACAACGGAGAGAGATGATCGATTTTTAACGCGACTTTCTCTGAAAAATCGTATGAAATCATCAAAAGATTTATCTGCAGAAATAAATGAGCGCCAAGGAACTTCTGTATCAGCGAGAACAGTGAGAAGACGACTGGTAGAAGTAAATATACATGGTCGTAAAGCTCGCCGCAAACCCTTATTGAGCGAGGAGCAGAAGAAAAAACGGTTGTTGTGGGCAAAAAAACACAAAAATTGGACAGTTGAGGATTGGTCCAAAATCATATGGTCCGACGAATCCAATGTAGAGGTATGATAAATTAATGCAGTTTTACTTTTGTGTTACATAAATATGATATTTTGAATGTGCTGAATAGTGAATTGGAATTTTTTGAACAGCTATTAATTTTTCTATATCTTACGTAGATTTTGCCAACACCTGGGGCTCAGTTTGTTCGTAGAAGACCGGGGGAAGCGTTTGAGCCACATTGTATTGTGCCTACAGTAAAGTACGGGGGTGGTAGCGTGATGATATGGGGATGCATGACCACTAAGGGTGTCGGCGAAGTGTACGTCTTTGAAGGCAGAATGAACAGCAGTAGGTACATCGATATGTTAGGAGAAGTACTAGAACCGTCTATTGTAAAGCTGTTCGATTCCGATGAAGAGGCCTACATTTTCCAGCAGGACAATGCACCCTGCCATAAATCCAAACGTACAATCGAGTGGTTTAGCGCAAATAACGTGCCCATATTCGAATGGCCGGCACAATCGCCGGATTTGTCGCCCATAGAAAATTTGTGGCGTATTTTAAAGAGAAATGTCGCAAAATATAGACATAAAAACAAAAACGAATTAAAAGCGAGGATATTTGAAGAATGGGAAAAGATTTCACCCGAGATATGTAGCAAATTAGTGGCTACAATGCCTAAACGGATACAAGCCGTTATCAAATGTCGCGGTGGTGCTACAAAATATTAATGTATATTATTAAATTTGCATTCAAAATGTATATACACTTGTAGTTTAATTTTTATACCTCCTAATTTCATTTTACATCCAAAACTTGAGGGTGCTTCAGACATATGGCCAAGGCTGTATTATTTTACCGGTATTTTGAATTAAATTTTTTTAAATGACCTATGCTGTGTCTGAGTGTGGTTAATATTATAGTGTGTTACTTCCTTTTTAATAATAAATTTATTTACATAATAGTGTACGTGAGATGTCTTTTAAGTTTTGCATAGTGAGACATAGAGGGCGCCACTAATCAAATGTCAGTACTAAACATTAACTTCCATCTTTAGTTTGGTTTCTGTTTTTGTCAATGAAGCACCACATCAATCAACAATTTCTCGTTGGTATACAGAATTCAAACGTGAACACGAATTAGTCTTAGCGACGATCCAAGAGCAGGTTTACCAAAAAAACGGCAATCACTCAGGAAAACTTCGATGCTGTGCACAAGATCATCAATGAAGATCGACATGTGGCATATCGCCAGATTGAAGCGTTATTGAGGATCGAGAAGACCTCGATTCAAAAAATTTTGCATAAAGAATTGTGTGTAAAAAAATTAGTTTCCCGTTGGATACCGCATCTGTTGACCGAAGAACAGAAAGCAACTAGGATGAATTGGTGCCAAAAGACTCTACATTGCTTCAACGCCGGGAACTCTAAAAACGTGTACAACATTGTCAGTGGTGATGAATCTTAGATTTACTAATACGAGTCAGAAAATAAACGCCAGTGTTCCAAGGTAAAGAAAAGCCAGCAAAAGTAATCCGTTCTCGAAGTGTCACCAAAACGATGGTCGTGACATTTATCTCGAATGCAGGTCATGTAAAAACAATTCCTCTACAAGATCAAAGAACTATTACTACCGATTGCTATACAATCATTTGTTTGTCGCAAGCCATCGCTGAACTTCGAAAAAACAACCCCGAACGACGAATCATCCTCCACTAAGGAAATGCAAGTTCGCACACAGCACGCAAAACAATTGAATTTTTAAAGCAACAAAACGCCAAATAGTTGGATCATCCTCCGTACAGTCCGGACCTAAGTCTCACTGATTCCTTTACCTTTCCGAAAATCAAGGACGGACTTTGCGGTCAAAGGTTCCAGCCGTCAGAAGGAGCAGTCGATGCCTGCGAAAACGCAATTTTTACTGTACCAACAAACGAGTGGAACAACTGCTTCCAGAGTTGGTTCGAGCGCATGCAAAAGTGAATAAATCTTCGTGAAAAATACTTCGAAAAACAATGAAATCTTTAAAAGCTATTTACAGTTTTATTCCAGTTTTATATTCGAAACTTAAAAGACAACCCACGTACATATATACCATACATAATCTTAATATGTAGTTGATCTATCAAAATAAAATAAAATGTACAATGTGTTCAATAAAGATTGAGACGGATTATGCAACCAAGTATACAACAACAAAGATTACAGTTGGTATGAAATATCCTTGTAACTAGATCGTGACAGATCTCTCTTTATAACCCTACTAAATTGTTTGACATTTTGCCTTATTTGATTTGCAATTACGTGTTATCAATTATCAGTAATTTTCAGAAGTATTGGTAAATTTTTGGTGGTTAGAGCGGTAAGTTGGATTTAATTTCATATTAAGTGTGTTGGATAATTTTTTTAAAACTATAGATTTCTAGGGTCTAGGGAATTTTGAATGTAAGGCTACCAATACTGTATGTTTGGTTGCATAAGGTTCCATCTCAATCATTAATGAACTCACTGTATATATTCTACACAAACAAGTAAATTGGTAAAATTAAAGGACTTTTTAGACACTAATTACTTACATAAAGTGAATTAAATAAACAATATCTACCCTAAGTCTGAACTGTTAAAGATTTAGCTTTTTTTTAAAGAAATTGCTTCAATTAATGCTACCTTCCGTTTACCTGGTACAGAAGCACCGACATTGGAAGTTTGAGATATTCCTCGTTTTAAATAAGCACTACTGGGCCTAGCGGTAAACATAATAGCACTATTCATATCACCCATAGATTGCATATCATCGACTTTTACAGACGAAGGTGGTATTACCGTTTCCATCGCACTGGGCATCACTGCGATATTAGCCGTGGAAGGAAGAGGGTGTGACTCCCTGAATGGTTCCGAGGCCAACGTGTACGGTAATTCTTGGGGTAACACTTCATCCCAGTACTGATCGCGGACTAGTTCTGGATGAGCGTGGTGCATTTCATCAACGATTAAGTATGATACCTGCCAAGATTGTATTTAGCTTAATTTATTCGACTGAAGCTTGAAGGAATTACCTGCAAATTCCTGTCTATCATCCAATTCACTTCAAAATCATCGTCGTCGTCGCCAAAAGGATTGATCAGAGATTCCGCCACTTTCAGCCAGCCCATGTAAAAGAAAAATTGTAATGTAGTGAATACCGGAAAATATAAATCAAATTTGTACGGTCCACCTTCCACCCATTGATGACCCATTAATGTTGTTATAAAATATGTATATACAGCCAGAGTTACTACCTAGAAAAAGAGAATTAATGTTGTAATACTACTAATTAACATTATTTTGAAAGAAAACAGGATACACTCAAGAACTTGTACATCATATACATTTATTTTGTAATAGAAGCAATATACCGTGAATATATTTTATAATGCAACATGCACATACATACACTAGTTGCTAGAGTAACGTAATAATGAAATGACAGCAATGTATTTTAGCGTGTATTTTATTTTGCAACATAGGATGTGAAATACAGTAGTTGAACAAAATTTAAAAACTAATTTAACAAATTTTCAAAAATGTCACAATTGACGGCCAGACAGTATCCTAAGCGATTGTAGAATTCATTTATTGTATTTTGTAATATCAAAATTGTGGCAAAATATCATAATGTCTCCCCCTCAAAATTTTCAATACTGATTATATACTAGAATATTAAATCAGACATAAGAACATATATACTCTACAACTCTACAACCTCTAATATTACAGAAGAAAAATGTTCTAATTATGCTCATAGATTATTACTTACAAACTTAAATAAACTACTATTCCTGCCGAAACTTAAACTAATAATGTTTCGATAAATACCGTGAATATATTTTATAATGCAACATGCACATACATACATAACGTAATAATGAAATGACAGCAATGTATTTTAGCGTGTATTTTATTTTGCAACATAGGATGTGAAATACAGTAGTTGAACAAAATTTAAAAACTAATTTAACGAATTTTCAAAAATGTCACCATTGACGGCCAGACAGTATCCTAAGCGATTGTAGAATTCATTTATTGTATTTTGTATCTGCTCTGGAGTTATTTCTCTTGCAGCAACTCGTATTCTATTTTTTAATTGGTCAATATTGTTTAGAGGTTCTCCATGAAAAACTTTATTTCTGATACATGACCAAAGAAAGAAATCGTTTGGAGACAAGTCTGGTGACTTTGCGGACCATTCTACTTCTCCTCCACGGCCTATCCAACGGTTTGGAAATCTTTGGTTGAAAAATGTTCTAACCATATGAGAATTATGTGCCGGCGCGCCATCATGCTGGTACCAAATCTCACCATCAATATTTAAAGCGTGGAGGGCTGGCATAACTCTGTACTCAAGCAATTCTAAATATTTTTCTCCTCAATAAAAAACGGTCCTACAATATGGTGTCCAATCAACCCAGTCAAAACATTGACTTTCTGTGGCCGCTGAGTCCTTGTGATATGATATCTATGCAAATTTTGTCTACTCCAGTAGCGGCAGTTCTGCGAATTTACTTCTCCATTTACATAAAATGTTGCTTCATCTGTAAAGCAAATTCTGCGTAGTAAAGTATCATCATTATGAAGCTTATCCAACATGATTTCACAAAAGTTACTTCTTCTTTCTGCATCATTCGCAATTAGTTCCTGATGGTTTTGAAAATGATACGACTTAAAATGTTCTCGTTTTAGTAGTTTATGCACGGAAGATTTGCTTACATTTGTAGTTTGTGCTAAAGCTCTTGTGGAGAGCATATTATTATTTTCGATTGTTTGTAGAATTTCATCTCTTTTGACGTCAGTAATAACATATCTTGGCCTATTCTTTTTTTTATGATTAGGAACGATGCATCCATTATTTTTATACTTCTGTACTAACCTACTTATTGTAGTTGGACTCGGTCTTGGACGGTCAGGATATGTAATTTGAAACAAATCTGCTACTCTCCTCAAACTCATATTCGAGTTATACCAGTTCACTAATAACAGTTTTTCTTCTACACTATACATACCTCAAAAATAGAGTAACTTATTTTGACATCCTATGTTGCAAAATAAAATACACGCTAAAATACATTGCTGTCATTTCATTATTACGTTACTCTAGCAACTAGTGTATGTATGTGCATGTTGCATTATAAAATATATTCACGGTATACAAATAAATGTGCTTAAAATAAAAACTGCATTAAAATTGATTGAATAGTATAAGAAATATTTCCCCAAATAGTTTCACGGGGAAAAAAACTATAATTCTGAACCTCAAAGTGAAACTTGTATGACTTATAACCTAGTTGGGGATTAATCTCACCAATTTTTTCCAATTTTTAACTATTTTTTTTATCGAGTACATCCTTAAAAATTGTTTATTAGAAATTTCATCTTATTCTGATGCGATTTTTAAACATCTCCATAAATTTTTGATAACATCGAGATCTGGACTATCAGAACGCATATATATGCGATTAATAACCTACAGTAGGTTTTCATTTAATAACAGTTTCCGTAATGCAATTTATAGCACATTAGAAGGACTCGAATTCACTGTCTCCGTGATCTAAGAGTGATTGCACATTCCCAAAGAGAATGAGATCGCGGTTTCGAGTCCCCCGCGGTGAAATTTTTACAAAAATTTGTGCATTGCATACATATACGATGTACAAAGCGGTTAAAATTAGGATTTTTCAGTTTTACATCGCAAAAGCGTATATTTATATGCAATAACATAGTATTGTTATTCGCATGGCAATACGAGGATGGTTTGAAAAAAGCGAGACCTAAAGTTAAACAAATAAGTTAGCGCCATCTACTGGTGGAAGATTGGTTTGTGAAATGTCAACCTTTTTAAATAATCTACGCATTTAAGTGTCACTAGTGGCAGTAAAAGTACTATGAAAATGCCCTGAATGCTTAAAATTGCTTGTGAAAATAATTTTTTGCGACAAATACAAGTTTTTGGGCGACTACGACGGTTCAGAGAAGGCAGATAAAATATAAATGGTGGTAAACATATAGGCCGATCATTTAAAATGATCACAGAAGAAAATATCGAGGTAATGCTTAATTCGGTGATAACTTTGACTCGTGAGGATAGAACTTAAAACTTTAGAAGGACTCCGTGGTCTAATGGTGATGGCACATTCCTGGAGTGAAAGAGATTGCTGGTACGAGTCCCACACGAAGAACGGAAATTTTTCCAATATTTTCTGCATTACATACACGGTGTATAAAGCAGTTATAATTAGAATTTTTCAGTTTAGCATCGTAAAAAGCGCATAATTATATGCAATCAGAGTTTAACTTTATGTTTTGTGGTTAGGGTTATTATTCTGACAAAATTTAAACGATCTCTTTATTGCAAATTCATTTTATTTCAAAGTGTCTATTTTCAATAAATTGTCTTTTGGAAAACATATACTTCTAGGCCATAAGCAAACCTCTTTTCCGTTCCAGCACGGGTGGTAAATTTTTCTTTTCGGAAGGTTCTTATGAACGAAAGCAAATTGAAAATTTGCTTTCATTTATAAAAATAACCTTGTGCTTAACTGCTTTCGTTGTGGCAATACATTGAGACTGGTGGGTCTCAGTGCAATAGCGAAAGCAGTAGCAGCGGTCAAGTCCTGAAGATGTTCCATACAAAAATTATCGAAGATGAAAAAAGATAAATATTGTTACACTTCGCATACAAATAATAATTCTCTATATTATGTTTTTAAATTAAGTTATTTAAATTTAGAAATAGTTCGAGTTTCAAGTCATAAATTATTATTTGTCTTGACCTTTTTGTGATATATACAAATGCAGGAATCTTTTGTATTCGTCACGTACTGTCCAACTGTAATAAAGCAACGTCTACCCGCCGTTTTCTAGGAAGTCGAATATAGCGCGCCAATAATCTCGTTTGCTATTGGGTGGTTCAAACATGACCGGTATCCTAACCGTTTAGCATACGGGGTGTCTTAAGAGCAGCCGCGTGTAAGACACAGAGACTTCTTCTCAGACCATGACAAAGTACACACGCATTCCTTTGACGTGATCGTGAAGTTGGTCTCCCGCGCTTGTTGTATCCACGTGTTTAAGTTCGCGTTCGCGCAAAATACACAGCTTCCTGATCCAGGACATATACATATACACAAACACGCAAGTACACGCATGCACATTTTAATCTAACTCTTTGTATATTTTATTAAACAGCTAAATATCGTTAGACTTATCTTTTATTACAGCTTTGCTACGACGTTTATCATATTTTATTTGTTGCTCTAGTTCTTGTTAACTATTTCTATTTAACACATTCAAGCTTTAAGAATTAATTTAACTTGTGAATAAAATTTTAAAGGCATTCCTGTCGTTTTATTCCACTAATAATCTTTCTTTCAGCTTAGCACACGTCCTGGACTTTTGATGCTCATTGTACACAACTACTAATTATTAACTCCTCACATTACATTCAATTATATTACTTTCTTTTCTTTTATTTACATTTATTACAGTGCTTTAGCTAGCCGAATACGCGCTCGTAATAAATTGACTAACCAACACGTGCAAATAAATATTCTCTATTAGATAATATAATAATAATAATAATAATAATAATCTTTATTATCCAACAGCAGATAAATGCTAATTACAGGATAATCTTATCAGTAAATATGAAAGGTTAAAGAAAAATTATAATCATATATAAAATGAAAATTAATATAACATAAAGAAAATAGACATAATATTTAATAATATCATATATTGGGTCTGGGAAAAAGTTCGTGGCGTTTTTTCAGTAAAATTCAACTGGTCCCCGCATGGCGCGTGGACGAATTCATTTAAACCGAATATGCTCCATTATTATCGACAATGTTTCGCCATTTTTTTGGTAGATCCATGATCCCATCGGTGAAAAACTTCTGTGGTTTCTGGTCGAAAAACTGAATCAAGTAGTTTTCACAGGCTTCTTTTGAAACCAAGTTAATTCCATTGAGAGAGTTCTGCAGAGATCGAAACAGATGATAGTCAGAGGGTGCTATATCCGGACTGTAAGGTGGGTGCATCAAAACTTCCCAACCAAACTCTCTCAATTTTTGACGGGTCATCAAAGAAGTGTGTGGTCGGGCGTTGTCATGATGGAAGACAACACCTTTCCTATTAATCAATTCGGGCCGTTTTCTTTCAATCGCCTGGCGTAATCTCTCTAGTTGTGCACAGTAGAGTTGAGAATCAATCGTCTGACCAGTTGGAAGTAGCTCGTAGTGGACGATTCCCCTCCAGTCCCACCATACACACAGCATCACTTTTTTTGGCGTCAATGTTGGCTTAGCGAACGCTTGTGACGGCTCACCATCCTTTATCCACGATCTTTTACGCTTCCGATTATCGTACGTAATCCATTTTTCATCTCCGGTTATTAAACGTTTCAGAAACGGCTCGATTTCATTCCGTTTCAGCAGCGCATCGCAGATGTTAATTCGGTCCATCATGTTTTTCACGCTCAACTCATGAGGAACCCATACGTCAAGCTTTTTTTTGTAACCAGCTTTGTGTAAATGGTTCAAAACAGTTTTGTGGTCAATGCCTAGCTCCATGCCAATATCGACACTGCTGATATGCTTATCTTGTTGGACTTTTTCAAGAATTTCATCAGATTTTTCAGTGATTGGACGACCGGAGCGTGACTCATCTTTCACATTGAAATTTCCAGAACGAAAGCGAGCGAACCATTTCCGCGCAACAGATTTCGATAAAGTACCTTCACCGTACACAGCACAAATTTTATCACAAGCCTGCGCAGCGTTCTTCCCCTTATCATAATAATATTGCAGAATATAGCGAAATTTCTCATTATTCTTCTCCATTTTCAAGTGCGAATAACTTTCCAACCACTGCACCGATTACAATGTTTCTACGCTCAAACTAACGTTCGGAAGGTCATCTAAAAAACGAGCCGTCGGTGGTGTCGCTGTGACTTGTTGTTCTTTAGTTATCGGCAACCAATGCCATCTATCGGGAAAAACGCCACGAACTTTTTCCCAGACCCAATATATGCATATACACACATACGCAAACATAAATATATAAGTATACGGAAACTGAGGAGAAAGAAAATCAACAAGAAGTTGGGCTCCCCAAAAAAAAAAAGAAAAAAGAAGAAGAAAGTAACATAAATGGTATTCTAGGAAAAAAAATATCTCACAAAGAATGTGGCGAAGCTGACGTAGACCAACATTACACATATCAATCTCAGAGCAGTATAAATTGACGCAACGACTCATTGAAAGAAGAGGAGAACAAGAATGATGGCGAGTTCTGGGAAACGGAAGATAAAACATATGCCTAGTCCTAGTATGAATTGTTGGTACAAAGAAACTCAATCGACCCAATAAGTCAGACTCAACAATTAGACCATTTACAATTTTAAAAACAAATATTATAAGGGATATTATTCTACGATTATAGAGCGACATACAGTCGAACCGACGCAGGAGTTCATCGTAGGAGTAATTATGAGATAAATATATTTCAAAATTGCGGAAGTACAAGACCTTTAAGAATTTTTTTTGGACACTCTCCAAGCAGTCAATGTATCTGAAGTACATTGGATTCCAGACAACTGAGCAATATTCCAGCCTACTACGAACGAAAGCGTTGTAGAAGCTGGTCAAGACAGAATTGGGAAGTTGGCGAGTATTACGAGTAAGAAAACCCAGCAAGCCGAACGCTTCTTTACAGACGTTTAAAACATGGATGTTAAAATTCAACTTAGAATCAAACCACACGCCAAGGTCCCTGTTTAAAGAGCAACGCTCAAGCGGTATTGTGTCAATGCTGTATGCAAACTCAACCACAGATTGAACGCTTGCAAATGTCATAGTCCTACATTTAGCAATATTGAGCCTGAGTCCATTCGACAAACTCCAGAGATGAAGCAAATATCCCTATTATTATTTATTAAAACAAAGGAGGTAATAAATTGTCTCAATCAGTCAGATCATTCACATCCAACCACACATTGAATTAACAGTCATTCATTTTTATATTTTCATTTTCATCTTCTTCAAAGGAGGAGGTAATAATATTTTACTACAAATTAAATTCAATCAACCAGTTTTATTTTAAAATTATGTTTTCTATTGATATTTCCAATAAAAAATAAAACTGTCTTTAGCTGTTATTATTGTCGAAAATATAAAATCATAAGCAATCACAATATTTTTATACTCTACACAGACAAAAATGAAAAGCGCAACTTTTATTTTGGCTTGACTATACATTTATGTAATGCGAATTTACTGTTTGAAGTAATTGGGAAGAATAATTATAGCAGACATTTAAACACTCACCTGAGTATACACTAAAGGAACACTTATTGTATCATAGCTAAGCAAAAGGCCACATTGTCCTCTTAATTTATTCAATTCATCTATTATAGTTTTCACAGCAAAGTCATCTCGAATTCTACCCTCTTTTCTAGCCCGTGTTATAATACTTGAGGCCCAAACGATTGGCATCCTGCAACGCTCAGTTAATAAGATCAATTAGTCGACAATAGTATCATCGCAGTTTACCAGTGCTTTAAATATTTTGGAAATTTCACGTTTAAATCCGACATAATATCTTTCTCGCTGACTTGCAGAAGACCAGCTTCTATAAAATGATCTAAGGTGGGAAAACGTTTCTTCACTTTAGGTGATATCATTGTAAACGTCATTGTTATACACAAGCAAACGTATCTCATAATTGTTCTTCGCATGACACGACCTCTCTCATCCTAAAATGTATTCTTTTTAAATTATTTAATTGTCAGCTAATTATTATATATAAATATAAGGTCTAGTAAAAAGAAATCCATTATTTTTCCAATAGATGGCTTTAGTAATCTGTATCTCGCGTTGTATAAGTGCGATCGCGTTCCGCCAGATGGCGTTCGAAAGATAAGATTTCGTACTAAACGAACTTCTCAGACAGTTTTGTGATTACTTGACTTAATATTGTTTGAGCGCGCGTCAAAGATGGACACCAGCGAAGTTAAAATACGCCATATTTTACAGTTTTTCTTCGATAAAGGCGAAAACGCAAGCCCTCCGGCCAAAAATGTGAATAGTGTTTATGGTCCTGATACTGTAACAGTCAATCAAGCGCAATTTTGGTTTCGTCGATTCCGTTCCGGTAATCTTGATGTCAAAGATGCACCACGCTCCGGAAGGCCAATTGTCGAAAATATCGATAAAATAATGGAAATCGTCGAATCCGACCGTCATGAAGCACTGTTTCGATTGCCCAGGAGCTAAACATTGCACAAAAAACCGTTTGGAACCATTTAAATAAGGTTGGATACAAAAAGAAGCTTGATGTATGGGTGCCACACGAGTTAACGCAAAAGAACCTCATGGACCGAATTTACATCTGCGAATCGCTGCTGAATCGCAACAAAATCGATCCGTTTCTGAAGCGGATGGTTACTGGTGATGAAAAGTGGATTACTTACGACAACGTCAAGCGAAAACGGTCGTGATCGAATCGTAGTACGCCGGCGCAAACGGTGGCCAAGCCAGGCTTGACGGTCAGGAAGGTTTTGCTGTGTGTTTGGTGGGATTGGCAAGGAATTATCTACTATGAGCTGCTTCCCTACGGCCAAACTCTTAATTCGGACCTGTAGTGTAGGAAGCAATCGCCCAGAAGCGGCCAGCTTTGGCCAATAGGAGAGGAATTGTGTTCCATCAGGACAACGCCAGGCCACACACATCGATAGTGACTCGCCAGAAGCTCCGGGAGTTTGGTTGGGAGGTTCTTATGCATCCACCTTATAGTCCGGACCTAGCACCAAGTGATTACTATCTGTTCCTGTCTATGGCGAATGATTTTGCTGGTGAAAAATTCGCCTCAAGAGAAGCTTGTGAAAATCGACTGTCCCAGTTTTTTGCCAATAGGGACGAGGGTTTCTATGAGAGAGGCATTATGAAATTACCTTCAAAATGGCAACAAGTTATCGAACAAAACGGTGCATATTTGACTTAAGTCGGATCATTCTAACTATGCTAAATAAAACCTTCAATTTAATGCAAAAATAATGGATTTCTTTTTACTAGACCTTATATATAATTAAGCTCTTTACATAATAAAATTTACTAAAATTGTATTGAATTCATTTCTGTGATTTTAGTCAATGAAGGCGTGGCAGTAAATATTAATTTTTAATAATTTCCCACCGTAAAGAGCTTAATTATATATTTATATATAATTATTAGCATCTAAACTTGACTGTGGGTTATAACTATTAGATCTGATTTCAAATGATTTATGGTATATTAAAAGTCTTGAAACTGTACTGCTTGGTGGCCTAATTAATAAGGCAACCGTCTAGCAAACGCCAGATACAGGTTCGAATCCTGTTCCGGCAGAAATTTTTTATTCATTTCTATAATTGTAATCGACGATGGCATAGCAGAAAATATTTTATTTAATTGCCAATCTGCATATATATTACAAGCCAGCTAACGATTCCTATGATAAAGCTGCATTTTCAGTAACTTAAAAGGGTATATTATAATTTTTAAGCTAATTTTTAAAAAAATTGTAATTCAATAATTATATGCCCCATATTTATTAATATGAAAAAATTCAATTACACGAAATTTCTGAAGTACTTTGCTTTTCAAATACAATAAACAAACCATAACATTGCATGACATCATTAATTTAGCAGAATCATTATTACACATCAATTGGTGATTTTTCTGTATCAAAATGTATCTAAAGAATTGTTTTTATAAGTGCTTCATTCTTAGAAAAAACTATGAATTACTACAAATTTGTAATCATTTCTATAGTAATAACTTTATCATCAAAACCACAGATTTTGTAATATCATTTTTTCCTGTAGATACAACACTATTATAAATTTCAAGGTTTTTTTTTGTTTTTGGTTGTGTAAATTTAATTATCATTGATTATTAAAGAATTTAAATATTCAATTAAAAGTTATATTCTTTATCTTTATTGCTTTGATTAAAAAACAAAATTATATACTGTAATGAATATATGTTTAAAACATACCTGTCCGTGTATAGTTGCACTTACAAATACTGCTATGGTATCAGGCCACGGAATGGAAGTATATTGATTCCACCAACGTGTCATTACAATAGAAACATAAAAACCTAGTACAAATGATAATGGAATTAAATCACAGTAATCCTTACAATACTGAACAACTTCTGCAAATATTCTAAAATAGCATATGTACTTAATTAATATGACCCATCTTTGGATACACATACGTACTTTTTTTGATCACTATCAAGAGCGCAACGATATATTGTACTTAAAGAATAATATATACATAAAAATAAGAAGAGGTCTAACCAAACCAATTTGTATATACTCCCTTTCCATCTGAAATAAAACATATAAAAATTGTCTATATTGTAATTAATAAATACCTTCTTAATAATTTTAAAAAACAGCCTATTCCACGACAAGTCGCTACTTCTGCAGTATATGTTACAGTCATTATTAATATATTTATTATCTATACACGGGCAGGAATAAACAGTATGATAGAACATCGTAATTAATAGTTTCATGTATATAATTACACATTTCGCAGAAACTCCAACACAAGAACAATAGAATGTTAACAAATTCAATTAAGAAAAATAAAATAATAGCCCATTAAGCAGTTGGTATTAAACATGTGACAAGTGATTTTTATGACATAGATACATGCATTTTGCATTAATTTTTGTTTACATTTCTTTTTATTATTACAAAAGAAGTTGTAGATTAGCAAGTTAAGATTGATCCAAGTGAAAAAACAATGATAGAGGTTTAAATTGAGCAATTTTCGTTATTACAAAATATAATTACTATTAATTAGGGATTTCACTGTCGTTATATTGCTGGAAATCCTATTATCACAATTTTATGCAAAACTCATAGAAATCTGGTAAATACGAAGCAGAAATATATTTAAAAATGTAATCAGTCTTAAATGATTATTCATCAATTTTCGCAGGTTCATAAAATTAGCAAATGTAATGATTTACAGGGCAACTTTCTAACTAATTTAATACAATTTGGCAACATTGCATCTATTATTTCCACTAAGGCATACAAATGTCATTTTTATTTCAGTTTCAAACAGGTTTAGGAGGACTTATCAATCTATTGTTTATTATGCTATATAATGTGTAAATAAGGGCTGTTTTAAATTTAGTTTACAAGAATGACTATTATAGTTTTTTTAATTGATACATCAGCTTCTATGTTTCAAAGGTAATACGAAAAAATGTAAGAAAAAATTGAGGTTATCTGCGTGTAAACACTTTTAGAACATACGTTGGAGGCCGTACAACTCTCTTAGACGTAGCCAAATCTGCTGTCGAAACTTTTGTTAAAATTAGGCAAAGAAGCCCAGAGAGTCGCATAGATAGATATATGTTACTTACATTTGAGGAGCCACCAAATAATATAAAAGCTGGTAAAAATGAATTAAATTACTTTAATGGCATTGTATTGGCACAAATGAGTATGCTTATAATATGTAATATATTTTGTTTCACATAGGTTGGAAAGAGAATCTTGCTACATTTATGAATGAATTAAAAAATTTACAGTGTTATTCAATGACAACTATGGGAGTTGCTGTTAAACAAGCATTTGATATTTTAAATATTAATCGTATGACTTCTGGAATTGATACCTATGGACAAGGACGATGCCCATTCTTTTTAGAAACTTCTGTTATTGTCTTAATTACAGATGGAGGAAAATTATCTACAGGTATCAACAAAAGCTATACATTGTAATATAAATATTACATGCGTTCATGTTTTAGTTAATGGTTTACATGAAGAATTTAATTTACCAATGAATTCTCCAATACCAGGTTCAGAATTAACTAGGGAACCATTTCGATGGGATCAAAGAATGTTTGCTCTTGTTTTAAGATTGGCAGGTAGATATAGATGTACATTATCTTCTGAGTTGACTGAAGAAATGAGCATAAGTTGCACAATATAATATTAATTAAGGGTTTAATTTCATTTAAATTCTACATATTGACTTGAAATAAAACGTTTAAATTTAAAGGGACACCGGCAGTTGAAAGAGATACTGGTTTAGTTCCAAGTGACAGTAGTCCAATTGATGCAATGTGCGAAGTTACTGGAGGTCGCTCCTATTGCATTACATCACACAGGATGTTAAATCAATGTATCGATAGTTTAGTACAAAAGGTAACCAATTTTTTAAATGCTGACATGTGTTTTATACCTTGATAATTTAGGTGCAAAATGGTGTAGTTATAAATTTTGAAAAAATCGGCCCCGATCCGCCAGCACCCACAGAAAAAGGTGACGATACTTTATTGAAGGATGAATTATCTAAGGATTCCGAATACGGTCAGGAAATACCCATTTTAAATGACAAACCGCAATCACTCCCAAATCCAATACAAAATACTTCATGGTATAATTGTAGGAAGATGATATATGTGCCACGTACTTCACAAAAAGGGTATCCATTAGGTGAAATATTTGGCTAATTTTGTCTCGTGTAACATTCTTAAATAAAGTTAATTTCAAGGTTTTTGGCCCATTCCAGAATCTTTTTGGCCTGAATTGACTAATTCTGTATTACCACCTAGAACAGCCCATCCAAACGTTAAGTTTACTTGTACTAGTTCTGATCCATTAGTAATAGAAAATTTGCCTTTTGATAAATACGAACTTGAACCATCTCCACTCACACAATATATTCTGGCTAGGAAACAACCAACTATTTGCTGGCAGGTATGGTGTCTTTTGCATACAGATTCTTCATAACATTGACAAAACAAAAAAAATGTGTTTGCAGGTGTTCGTGGCTAACAGCTATAAAAATTCAGAAGTAGGACATCCATTTGGTTATCTGAAAGCTAGTACTAATTTAAGTTGTGTCAATTTGTTCGTAATGCCTTATAATTATCCAGTTTTACTGCCCCTTTTAGATGAATTATTTAAAGTAAGTAACACAACATTTTTAATTGATATAATCATCGTTATCTTTAGGTTCATCGATGGAAACCTACGAATGAATGGAGAAACCAATTTCAGAATTATATGAGGACATTGCCGGCTTATTATGCAGCACCATTAAGAAGAGCGCTTACTCGAATGGGTATAGTTTTCTTGACCTCGTTTCAGATATTTTAAAATGAAGATTTTTGTTGTAAAATTAAGACAAGGCTTTTATGCTTTTTTTAATTGTTAAAATTTATTTTTTAGTAATTTGCATTAGTTTTTATATTATTATAATTGTACAATTATTTCAGGAACACCTGTAGCACTTGCTACATCATTGATACCAGAAAATGCTGAAAACTGTTTAAGTTACTCTGTTTTAAATTACCTGAAGAAACTAAAAAATCAAGCTAAAGCTGAGTATGAAAGGTTATGTAATGATATAATACAGAGGCAAAGTACGGTAAGTTTCTCAATAATTAGATTTTATAAAATAATTTAAATATTTTTTTTTTATTAGGTGTCATCTAAAACAAACTTCAATGCACCAGAACAGATACGAATAATACCTAGAGTAAACTTAAAGAAAGATTTAGTCAGTCACCCATTGCTTATAGATAAATTCACAGCTCAACGAGACCAACTGTTGGACCAAGGCAATCTCATCATTGGCACTTTGGACAAAGAGAGGCAAACAGTCAGCTTCCGAAATGCTTTTGATATTCCTCGGAAAAGACTAATGCAACAAGTGAGGTTTCGTTCAGTTCAAAGGCGTATCGCCTCAATCTGTTTTCGTTTAAGGTGGCTCGAATGAGGAACAATTTCTTGCAATCCGATTACGTCGCGTTGGATCAAGACAGCGCTCATTCGCTGCCAATATCACAGATGGGTAATTATCAGGAGTATTTAAAGAAGCAGACGCCTCAACTTCGGGAAATCGAATCCACTCCTGTTAGACAGCACATGTTTGGAAATCCGTTTAAGATTGACAAACGAATGATGGTAAGTAAACAGTCAGATAACAGTGTCTTACAACTAGGAAAAAACAAATCTAACAAAAAATTTTAAACAAAAAGGAAAATATATGTTCTGTAAATGTAACTACAAAGGCGTTGGCATCCCGGGATTGATCTGATAAATCAAAAAAGATATTCATTGTGAAGGGGGAAGGGGCGATTGATGATTATTTTGTCGCCAGCTTACTTGGTGATCTGTGGAGCAAATATTTTAAATTCGTGAACTCAAAATGTCACTGCGTACTAATTTTTTTTCGTCTACAAGATTACAATTTTGATGCCATTATATTGCGATCGTTCCTTGGGAATATCTAAGCACTTTCCCCTTGAAACGTCTTGAGAGAACAATTTTTTTCATTATATTCGACCACGAAAAACGGTGATATTCTAGTCTATTAACGTGCCATAAATTGCATTCTGGAAACAGATATTAAATGAAACCCACGGTAGGTTTTAATTATGTACTTTTCACTCTGAACTGAAATATTCGAATTTTTACTGTTTTTTACATCGTATAATTGCTTCATACTTTATATCAATTAAACTACACCATTTACGGATGAAATTTTCTGGGTATATTTTAATATCGTCAGATCTTACGTAAGTTAGGATTAAATATCGATAATAGGGGGTGTTCGGGTCGTAATTCCAATTCAGAAACCTATTAGAATTTATAGACACCGTCTGCAGAAGCTTGGAAGTAAAATTCGATTCCTTTTCAGGTAGATGAAGCCGATATTGATCTGGTGGGCTCTCCAGGAAACAACAAAACGAATAAGAGAACAAATTCGGATCCATTAGCCGGAAACAAATCGAATAAGCGAAAACCGGGCCCCTTACCTAGAGATCTGGTAGTGAGAAGGCCGAGTGTCAACGACATCACTCCCCCTCTTAGTCCGATAGTGCCACATTCACTCTCGCCAGTGCCTTGGTATGTAGTTTATTTTTTTTAAACGTTAATTAAAAAAATTAATAAAAAACCCCTTACCACATCAAAGTTCGCAGTCTGTATACGCATTTCGACAATTAGGTTTTTACCATCTGCATATAATTAAGATAAAACTGTGTGTCTGGTTGTTAACAGCTAAAGTTGTTGCGGAATTATTCTGTGCGTGTTTTGCAGAGGACTCAGGTGCGAAACTGTGATTAATTATCTGCTGATGATGACAACTTAGTTGTGGTAAGGGGTTTTTGTTATCCTTTTTTGATTAACATATAATGTCTTAATGCTACACACTCTTACATGTTTGAAAATCGAAACGAATGGACAACAATTTTTTTGAATAATCATTCGTAATATATCTTATCGAACAAAATGTTTCTGTAGGATTAATAATGCAGAAAAAGAATTGGTAAACATAGAAGAGAAGTCCGTTAATTATTCAGCAACAAATGGAATCGACAACATATCGACTGAACGATCCAGATCGCCCTCACCTACCTTGGACGTTCCATTTTTCAGCCCTTCGGAATCTTTTGGTATCGGCCGTCCTCAAAACAATTATTCCTCAGTCGAAAGTAACGGTCAAAACGACATATACACAGTTAATTATGGCTCGGATATATCTCAGATATTGAAAGAAGTTAACAACTTGAACAACGTGATACAACACAGCGTCCAGGATGTTAAATCCGAAAGTGTAAGTTTGTGAGATTGTACAATGCGCCTTAATTGTTATACGATTTTTATTTCTTTCAGATAACATTCGATGCTAAGCAAGAGATTGACGATCAAAATTTAGAAATAAGAAAGACATTGAATAGATTAGTACGCAAACCCGGTAAAAATTTCGGCGAACTGTTCGAAAACTTAAAAACTCTTAAAGGAGATGTGGAAGTGCAAGTTGCAATTGTGAAACTTGTGATAAAAGAATCTTTAAGATTCAAGAGACAACACTTAGCTGATTTACTTGAAGAACACATTCAAAGTATGTTAACTATGGAAAATAAATAATGAATACGGAAGCCTTTTATTGATATGTAATTTAATAAACACATGTAAATTGTAAATTTTGTACTTTTAACATAATCTTGGGAAATATAATTTTTAAGTTATTAAAATATGTTTTTACGTGTTTTTTTTTGTTTTAACTTCTTAAATTTTCATACGATAGGTTCAAACTTGTAGCTATAACCCTCCATTTGTTTGAATTTCACATTTGTGCCTCACGGGGTCTGGTCAGACCCCTTTATTTCATGTGTTTGTAAAGAAATATTGTGTTTTTGGCGATGCAGTGTAATTACAACACTGTGCAAAACAAAATAGCACCTTGAATTTTACAAGAAACTAACGGGTGTTTCTTTTAGGGGTATAGAACTTTAAGTTGGCAACACCTTTTTTAACTGGCGGCCATTTTGTCAGCTGTTAAGTGATTTATATTTAGTTTGGTTTGTCATTTCAACATGAATAGACTGACGCCTGAACAACGCTTGCAAATTGTGCAAATTTATTTTGAAAATCAGGGTTCTGTTCGAAATACGTATCGCGCACTACGTCAATATTACGGTCAACATAATCGTCCATCAGAGCAATTAATTCGATTAACTATGGAACGTTTTCGCACCACGCATACTCTAAATGATAACACGCATCCAGAGAGACGTCGTACAGTGCGTACAGAAGAAGTCATTACTGCTGTAGAGCGTAGCGTAGAGGAAGACCCGAATCAGTCTATCCGCCATCGTGCACAGGAATTGGATATGTGTCCATCCACTTTATGGAAGATTTTGCGGAAAGATCTAGGTTTGCGTGCTTACAAAATCCAACTCGTGCAAGAATTGAAGCCACACGATCACCTAGCAAGGCGTAGATTCGGTGAATGGGCCCAAAACAAGATTGCCGTTGATCCCGATTTTCATAATCGAATTTTGTTTAGCGATGAAGCTCACTTTTGGTTGAATGGATACGTCAATAAACAAAACTGCCGTATTTGGAGTGATGATAATCCTCAAGTGTATGTTGAGACACCGTTATATCCAGAAAAACTTACTGTTTGGTGTGCTTTATGGGCTAGTGGAATAATTGGTCCGTACTTCTTTAAAAACGAAGCTGGCCAGAACGTTACAGTCAATGGTGACCGCTATAGAGCCATGATTACTGACTTTTTCGTTCCTCAATTGAACAATCATGATGTGCAGGAGTTGTGGTTTCAACACAGCTCGTGCCACAATTGATTTATTGAAGGAAAAGTTTAGTAACCGCATAATTTCACGTTTCGGACCCGTGAATTGGCCTCCAAGATCGTGCGATTTAACGCCGCTTGACTATTTTCTGTGGGGATATGTGAAGTCGCTAGTCTACGCCGATAAGCCCGAAACGATTGACCACTTGGAGGACAACATTCGCCGCGTTATTGCCGATATACGGTCACAAATGTTGGAAAAAGTCATCGAAAATTGGCCCTCCAGATTAGACTACGTCCGAGCCAGCCGTGGCGGTCATATGTCAGAAGTCATATTTAAATTATAATGCCAGAAGATTATCTTTCGAATAAAGTAAATTTCATGTCAATTTAAAAAAATCATATTTGTTTTATTCCATTTCAAAGTTCTATACCTCTAAAAAAAACACCCGTTATTATAAAAGGACAAATAATAATCTTACACAAGTTGAAATTTTTTTTAATGTACAAAAACTAACACATATAGATATTTAAACATAAACAACTTAAATTTTCAATATTTTGTACGACCACCTTTATTTTTTATGGTATCCTGCATTCTTCTTGGTAGGCTTTCCATGCATGAATTAATGAAATTTTCAGGAATATTGTATCACTCTTCCTGTAGTATGTTCCACAGTTCATTTTTGTTCTTTGGCTCCTTTTTACACCTTTTTCTGTCAAGATAATCCCACACATGCTCAATAATATTTAAGTCAGGACTTTTAGGTGGGCATATCATAGTCTGCAATACCCCATTTGCTTCCTGGTGTGTTAAATAAGTTTTCACAAGTTTTGAGGTATGCTTGGGATCATTATCTTGCTGTAGAATGAAATTGTCAATAAGTCGCTGCCCTGATGGTACGGCATGTTCTTTTAATAGTGTTCTGTATTTCTCACCAGTTAATTTACCCTCTATTTTTACAATTTCACCCACACCTGCTGCCGAAACACAACCCCAAAACTTCGACATTGCCTCCTCCATGCTTTATAGTAGTGTGTAAACATGGTTGCTATAACGATTCACCAGGGCGTCGTCTAATATACTGACGTCTGTTCGTTTCAAATAATTAATATTTGGATTCGTCAGTCCACAGTACTTGTCGCCACTCATTATATCCCCAAGTTTCGTGGTCTCTGGCATATTTTAATCGTTTCCCTCTATTACCTCGTCGCAGTAAGGGTTTTCTCACGGCCACGCGTTCTCTCAAGCCCGATCTGAGTAAATATCGCCTTACCAGATGTTCGCGCAAGATCTTGAGCTAGTTCTACACTAACTTTCTTACGATTTATTAAGGAACTAACTTTTAAAAACTGTGCATCAGCTTTACTGAGCTTTTTTGGGCGTCCACTCTTTGGTCAGTCACTCACACTGCCGGTTTCAGTCATTCTTTTTATTGTTTGTTGCACGGCATACCGAGAACATTTCTCTATCTTTGATATTTTCACTTGACTGTAACCCTGTTGATGTAAAACAATTTTATTTCTGTCTTAGTAATGCTATTCTAGGCATTTTCTATCTACTATAGCAATTTACAGCTCGCAATTTCTTCTTAAAATGAAAATTTCACTCATAGAGAACAAGACGAGAGGGACTGCCTTCTTCTCTTTCTCTTCGTTATTGATTTGCAGCATGCATTTTTGCCTCTTCTTCTTCGTCAGTATTAAAAATATCGTTTGCTTCAATTATCATTTCCACTTCAATATCAGACTCTTGTGTCATATAAAATATATACGATTGTATTACTTAAATGTAAGCAATTTAAAGTGTAATCACATTTTAATTATATGTTTTTAAGTAATGACTATTAAATTTAATTCCCAGAACTAATATACATAAAAAGGATTATGTGCTAGGAACGAAACACAATTTATACAAAATTATTTTAATATATGATACAAAATATATATAAAAAAACATAACATATTTTTAGATTAATCTAAATATAATATTAAACACTATAGAATGTTAACTTGGACGGATACACAAGTAGACATATATTATAGAAATACTCATTAACTATTAATGTAAGTCTGTAACAAATATACCTCATTTTACAGATCCTTTCAAAATAATTCTTTTTATTATTGTCGTGTTTACATCTTGTATCGATAATAACAATAAATTTCTACGTACACATTTGTCCAAAACAAAATTTATTTTTATATATTTGAAATATTAATTTAAGCTAATAACCACAACTTATTATACCGTGAATATATTTTATAATGCAACATGCACATACATACACTAGTTGCTAGAGTAACGTAATAATGAAATGACAGCAATGTATTTTAGCGTGTATTTTATTTTGCAAAATAGGATGTCAAAATAAGTTACTCTATTTTTGAGGTATGTATAGTGTAGAAGAACAACTGTTATTAGTGACTGGTATAACTCGAATATGAGTTTGAGGAGAGTAGCAGATTTGTTTCAAATTACATATCCTGACCGTCCAAGACCGAGTCCAACTACAATAAGTAGGTTAATACAGAAGTATAAAAATAATGGATGCATCGTTCCTAATCATAAAAAAAAGAATACGCCAAGATATGTTATTACTGACGCCAAAAGAGATGAAATTCTACAAGCAATCGAAAATAATAATATGCTCTCCACAAGAGCTTTAGCACAAACTACAAATGTAAGCAAATCTTCCGTTCATAAACTACTAAAATGAGAACATTTTAAATCGTATCATTTTCAAAACCATCAGGAACTAATTGCGAATGATGCAGAAAGAAGAAGTAACTTTTGTGAAATCATGTTGAATAAGCTTCATGATGATGATACTTAACTACGCAGAATTTGCTTTACAGATGAAGCAACATTTTATGTAAATGGTGAAGTAAATTCACAGAACTGCCGCTACTGGAGTAGACAAAATTTGCATAGATATCATATCACAAGGACTCAGCGGCCACAGAAAGTCAATGTTTGGACTGGGTTGATTGGACACCATATTGTAGGACCGTTTTTTATTGAGGGTACTCTTACAGGAGAAAAATATTTAGAATTGCTTGAGTACAGAGTTATGCCAGCTCTCCACGCTTTAAATATTGATGGTGAGATTTGGTACCAGCATGATGGCCCGCCGGCACATAATTCTCATATGGTTAGAACATTTTTCAACTAAAGATTTCCAAACCGTTGGATAGGCCGTGGAGGAGAAGTAGAATGGTCCACAAGATCACCAGACCTGTCTCCAAACGATTTCTTTGCAAGAAGTTGCTGCAAGAGAAATAACTCCAGAGCAGATACAAAATACAATAAATGAATTCTACAATCGCTTAGGATACTGTCTGGCCGTCAATGGTGACATTTTTGAAAATTTGTTAAATTAGTTTTTAAATTTTGTTCAACTACTGTATTTCACATCCTATGTTGCAAAATAAAATACACGCTAAAATACATTGCTGTCATTTCATTATTACGTTATGTATGTATGTGCATGTTGCATTATAAAATATATTCACGGTATAAGAAGTTATATAAACAATAAGTCATCAAATAGGAGAACAAAGACATGAATTGCTCGTTATATAAGCTGTTGCAATTTGTTCAAATATTAATAAATTTCTAAGAAATATTTTGATTTTTTTGTCATGTTAAATGATTTTACATTTTTTTAAATACATCTTTTGTAATATATTTTGGACAGAAATTTACAAAAATATACAAATATTTCATTTCTGGAATGTCGACCTTATTTGATTTCCTAAGCAAATTGATTTTACTTCTTAATGGAATATTCATAATTATTGGATATATAAGGTTTTCCAATAGGGATGATATGATTTTGAAGTGACATTTCGGCCATTTGTAATATGTCACGATCTGTCATTTGTTTTTCATTGTATTCAGTACTGTTTACAATTTCATCATGGAGAGATATACGCAAGAACAATGTTTACAAATTATTCAGTTTTATTACCAAAATAATCGTTCTCCAATTGCAACTTTTCGTGCGCTTTTGCCATTTTATGGTCGTAATAATCGTCCAAGTGTGCTCGCTATTCGTCGAATTGTTAAAAATTTTGAGGTTACATTTTTTTTACATAATTTTCAAGTGCCAATAAGACAAAGAACCGCTCGAAGCAATGCAAATATTGCTGCCGTTCAGGCAAGTGTTACTGAAGACCGTAATTTGTCGATTCCAAGACATTCTCAACAATTGCGACTGTCTCAAACCATAACCTGGCGGATTTTGAGAAAGGATTTGGGTTTGCATACCTATAAAATTGTTCTCACTCAAGAACTGAAGCCATTGAACCACCGTAAACGTCGCGAATTTGCTGATTTTGCCTTGGAACAACTTGAAAACGATAACGATTTTTTTAAGAAAATCATCATCTCTGATGAGACTCACTTTCATCTGGATGGTGTGGTAAATAAACAAAACTGTCGATTCTGGTGCGAAGAAAATCCACAAATTATTTATGAAAAACCATTACATTCACCTAAATTGACAGTTTGGTGTGGTTTTTGGTATGGTGAAATCATCGGTCTGTACTTCTTTCAAAATGAAGCTGGTAACACTGTTACTGTCAATGGAGAGCAGTATAGATTGATGATAACCAACTTTTTATGGCCGACATTGGAAGAAGTTGATCTTGACAACATTTGGTTCCAACAAGACGGGGTTACGTGCCACACAGCAAATGCAACAATAGAATTATTGCAAGAAAAGTTTGGAGACTCGATTATTTCAAGAAATTGTGATATTGAATGGCCTCCAAGAAGTTGTGATTTAACACCATTAGACTATTTCTTGTGGGGTTATTTGAAGTCATTGGTCTATCGAAATAAACCAGACTCTCTTCAAGCTTTACAAGTCAATATTGAACAACTAGATTTAGTGGAAAAAGTGCTTGAAAATTGGGTTCATCGAATTCGTTCCTGCAGAAGAAGTCGTGGAGGCCATTTGAATGACGTTTTATTTAGAACTTAATTGTATCGATTGTACTTCACATTAAATAAAGAACTTTTGAACTTTCTTAACAATAAGTGTTTTTTTTTTTTTAAGAAATTATATCACTCTCATTGGAAAACCTTGTATAATAAAATATAATTTAACGTTATTATTTTAAACTCATTATATTTATAGTAATAAGACATTTAAAATAAATAACTATAATTGTAAACAGTGATGTAAATATTTTATCATTCCGACAGTATTATTTAACCTAATCTACAAATTTCATTTTTTAAGAATCTTCCGAAGAGATCTAGAGGGGTACTTTACAGTTAGGTGAAGCTGCTTTTTATATATTAACACAATATTGTCAAAGAAATTGATAAAATTTTCAATCACTGTCATTCTTATAACTATTTTTATAGTAATTTCTTATTTATGATAAGTATATTACCTTACTGGGATCGTTTACGAAATATGATATGGTTTTGATATGTTTAACTTACATAGATTTTCTCTTAAAGTCTATAAGGCGCTTTAGAAACAATCATGTAAAAAATTGCTACCGTAACTCAACAAATGCCACAATATGGTCGGTGCACAGTTATATGTATAAAACGTAAAATTGTAGTATATATTTCTAAAAGCATGAAGAGATGGAAAAGAGGGAGAGATTGAAGGATTAATGTTATGTACTGAGTAAATTACTAAATATACGACCTCTAGTTGCTAGCAGTTTGAAGAAATGACAAACTAATATGAAAACAAACCATACAATACTTAATATATATTCTTAACTATTTAAAGACTTCATTTATGGAACACAATTCATTTGTTCTCATCTACATATCCGAAGTCGCATGTCAAAAAGTCTACAAATCAGTTTTCGAGAGTTTTCTTACCTCTTATTCCCAGGAAATACACAATATAACGCAATGCCGTAGAATCGTCATGTTTCTTATTCAAAGTAATTAGAAAGTAATTCAGTTAAAATTTTCTGGCCAACGTGCGAAAATATTTGGGTTGTGTATCTCCTGGGCCATATCCTAGAACCTATCCTTCATCCCCATCCCGTCAACGTCAGACAAATAATGCAAATCTTGAAGTTCCTGGAATTTTTCGTGGTCGCGGATGTGTGCGTAATTTGCCGACAGACACATTAGATAGTGTACCTGAAATGTCAATTAATTAATAATATGTAAATATGATGAATTGGAAAGTTATGGTATATCTTCAAAGCGATTGATATTCTTTGGTTCCTGTTGTATGATTCTACATTAAAAGTTGCTTATTTATAAATAAAAGTTTAAAATGCCCTACATTACAAGCAAGAATATTCATAGGACTGAATCGAAACTTATCATTGAACCACAGTGTTTTTGGCAGTTTGTTCGTATACTTCATTTTAAGATATTTTAATTTGACTATGGCATTCCCTGGTGTAAAAGTGCGATAATTAAATAATAATGAGATTCAGGTACCCTGAGATAGCGAGTATTTTGTAATGTTCATGCAATCATTTACATATATATACAGGACAACAGTGACGCGGTTCCAGTCCAGAAGCCCAGAAAAAGATAGTACGTGTTTCCCATTTAATCAGTTTCCGTAATCTAAAATAGTCGTTATAATAGTACCGCCCCCTACATTTTCTATAGTAATATTTTCAAAAGAAACTCACACATTTATAGCTCAACTTACCAAACTTAAAATAATCAGTAAGCAAGCCACTGTCGCTACTATAAACATAGTTTCAGCCTTTTCCACATAATCTTTACAGAACATTTTCACATCTTGATCCGAACATATTTTCATCTGGTGTTGGGCAACACTTTCCGGAAACATGAAATCTGAAATGGAACTTGCACGTAAGATCAAAGAAAATACTCTCGACAAGTTAAACTTACGAAATTGCGTAAAATCAATACAGTCTTGATGGCTGGCCAATCTAGGGTTAGCACACATTGACCAAAATATAGTAAAAACAAACGTTACAATAATCAAAAAGGTAAACATACATATCCATGCAATTTTTAGGATGTATGTTATTGCCATAAACTACATAAAGGGAGATGCACAAAAAATATCAAAAAAATCATACATACACTCATTTTCCTTAAAAGTACATACCACAGCACAAGTAATTCTACCGCCCACTCTAGATCGCCATGCTCTATATACTTTGTATCTTGTTGCTCCAGTTGCCAAACATCCAACAGTTAAAATCATGAAACCGATAGCACCCATACATGCCCCTATGATTACAAAAGTCATTTGTACAGCTTCTACCCTGAAAAATGTGATATAATTACTTACATGTAATCCTTGATAATCAAAACTTGCTAAATGCCAGATGTTCTATATTAATAAAGGGCAGATTAAAATTCTTATTCATCCTGAGATAAATAAACTAATAAAGTGCATGGCAATGTGACTACAATTAGTCACCTTAGATATTATGTGAACTAAGTGTGAATAAAATTTTATGGGAATGTTAATTTTACCTAAGTTTCAACTTACCAAAATAGTCTTGTTTTAAAAACATGATCGAACATTAAAAATGCTAACGCAGCTCCTCTGTACATGGTACTACAAAATATCACTACTCCTAATACACACATAATTGTTGCAATCAAGGTGGCATAAGGTATACGTGTAAGGCAAGCATTGCAACCACCTGTAAACACAAAGATACATTTGCATCAGCTACAATTAAAAGGACTATAATTACGAGTTCACCTTTCTTTTCTCTTTGTAATGAATATTCAACAGATATTGCATCAAAATTATCTCTTGAACCAGATAAATATGTATTTTCTTGTAGACCTCTAAAATCACCCATATTAACAAATCAGCTTTTTTTATATAACTCGCAAATTAATGTATGGATATATACGTTAATTGGTCGTCAGAAAGGTATGATTCATTTTCGCAAGATATATTTTGTTGCAACAAATATTGAGATTAGATAAAGGTAGATAAAAGTTTCTGCTTAAATTTCCAACTTACCCATCTTTAAATTTTATTAAAAACAGCCAAACACAGATAATATTTTGATTTAATAGATTTGTTGTAAAAATATTAAAAGAAATTAATTAACGGCATACTTGGGTTAAGCAATAATAAACAATTCAATTATAAAAATTCTTTTCTAAGTCTACATCTGTCGTGGTTTATTGTAATTGAAATGTAATTTCAGAAGACTTCTGTTACACCGCATTGAAGTTAGACATCTATTTTAAATTTTATAGTTACCTACTTCTATTTTACCAAAAGGCCTTATATAGCTTTGTAATTAAAAGAAATGGTATCCATATTTATAAATTTAAACTATAAAAAATTAAATATTTTCTGAAAGAAATAATTGATTTTTATTTGCGTTTGAGTATCACCACATTTTCTGCACCCTCGTCTTTATTTTATTAATTTATAATTTAATTCGTTGTTTAACTACCTATGGAATTTTGATTTACTTATATATGAGCATGCATTTATTATTGTTAGTAATATAAAAATGTCAATACATTCTTTGGAAATTATTATATGAAAACAATATATCGTATTTAAGTTAATTATGAATATATAAATATAAATAAATTGCAGCAAAATTATTGTAAAAGTAAATTCATAATTATTTAAATATAATATGTGTAAGTACTACTATGTGAATGTTTAATTTCAAAGCAATTGTGTGATTTAGGTAATTGGGTTGCATATATAGCTTAAATCACAAAAAAAAAATTAGTATGGGATGACAGATAATCAAATAGTGTCTTAGTTTATTATAAAACTGCATATTGAATTTTGATTTTTAAATTGGAAATGTCGAAGGTTGCCATGCTTTACTTTAGGTCACGGGATAAATTTTGCCGATCGACTTATCGCGTATTTTAAGCATGATTTTTCTGTAAACAAGAATGATCGCGTTTAAAATCAAAACGGCTTGCAAATATTTTCAATAATAGATTAGCAAATATAGAAAAAAAATGGTTCACTTTTTATTTTACAAACATTTATAATGCTCAAGGTACGTCAAATATAAAAGATATGGAGACATGGCGTTGTGTTTACATTTTCGTGTTTGAAGGGACAAAAAGGTAATTTTTAGACGTCTAATAAAATAATTTATCAATTAAGTCATATAATATTTAAGATTTGATGCATATGTAGATAAAATTCGTAAAATTTGTTAATTTTTTATTTGAAAACATTGATTTTCTTTGTGTAAAAATCAAATTCCCGTACTGAAACTCATACTGGCAATATTTACTAGGTATTTGAGGAAAAATTACAGCAAAATTATTTTAAAGGTAGGTTCATAATTGCTTAAATATAATATTATGATGATTAATTTCAAGCAATTTTAATTTAATGAATCCTGCCTTCTTGGAGTGAATTGTGAGTTTTATATTTGGGTTGCATATATAGCTTATATCACAAAAAAGAAAAATTAGCATTGGATGACATATAATCAAATAGCATCTTAATTTGTTAAAAAAGCTCCATGTTGGATTTTGATTTTTAAATTAGAAATGTCAAAAGTTGCCATGACTTTACGTCACGGGGTAAAATTTGCCGATCGACTCATCGCGTGTTTTACGCATTATTTTTCTGTAAACAAGAATGGTCGCGTTTAAAATCGAAATGGCTTGCAAATATTTTCAACAATAGATCAAATAAAATCCATACAGTAGCAAATATACAAAAAAATGGTTCACTTTTTATTTTACAAACATTTATAATGCCGAAGATATGTCAAATATAAAAGATATGCAGATATGGTGTTGTGTTTATAGTTTAGAAGCTAATTTTTTGAACGTCTAACAAAGTCATTTACTGTTTGAGCCATATAATGTTCAAGATTTAATGCATATGTAGACAAATTTCGCAAATTTTTATTTGGAAACGTTAAATTCCTTTATCTAAAAATCCATCGGTAACATTTACTAAATTTATAAAGAAGAGCTGCAGTACTACTGACGCAAAGGTAGGCTATTATATTGTATTATCATGCGAACAATTAATTTCATAGAACTTTTAATTTGATACTTTGCCATTCGTTCGTTAATGTGTTTTAGTGTGTATATGTATAAATTGTGACATATATATTTGCGTTACATATAGAGATTATAAATATCCCAAAAACGAATTAATTTAAAATAGTGATAAATAATCAAACAGCATCTTAATGTTTAAAAAAATTAATTTTTAATATTGATTTTTAAGTTAAAAGTTTTCAAGATTGCCATGGTTTATTTTACTTCACGACAAAAAGGGTCGATTAACTGATCACGTGACTTTGGCATTATTTTTTCGCAAAACAACAATTAACGCGTCAAAAATTGAAACTGTGGATATTAAAAGTCAATTACATGTCTTTTAATAAATAGTGCAGGTATTTTTAATAACAACATCATTAAATTTATACATTTTTGCGAAGAAAATGGACTTACTTTTGGTTTTACATTAAAATTTCTAGAATATTCAGGAAGGCAAGGAAAAAGTATGGAAACGTGGCGTGGAATCTATGCTTTTGTCGTGCGTGTTTGATGCGACGAAAAGGTATTTCTTTAAAACGCGTTATTAAGATTAAGAAGTAAGCTAACGATATAATATTGTAGATTTAATGGATTTGAGAAGAATTTCTTGTCTGAAAGTTAATATTAGCGTCTATTACAATGCCAAGGGAAGTTATTTAATTTTTTAACGCTAAAAATTTACCATTTACTCAATAATATACAAGTATTTAATACATAGGATCTAGACATTCAAATATGATATGATTTTAAATCTATCGTTTCTGGTATTTCATCACTCGTCCAATTCGAATCTGGGGAATCTTCATGAAGCAAGACCCGAATAAGGTAGGATTTTTTATTTTACGTCATTGCAAAAAGTGCCGAACGACTGTTCATGTGACTTTTGTATAACTGCTAAACAGTGGCGGCTGGTCAGGTGAGGCAGGTGAGGCAGTGCCTCACCATCTAAATCTTGGAATTATAACAAGAATAATATGTATACTTTTAAAATTCTTTATAAATTAATTATCATCTTTTATTCAGAATTTATCTTATAAACAGTAAGAAAATAGTTTTAAATAAACCGGCATTACAAGCAAAGTACAAATTTATCATTTCATTTTAATTCCGTGCGAATGTACGAGCGCGTATACTTGCCCCGACCAACTTCATGCTTGATCTATGTATATCCCTACTAAACACGAATATTTGAGGCCCGGCCACTCATTGCCTCTCATTGAAAATTTATAACGCACTACAGCAGTCAAAAAAATTCTCAATTTCTATGGAAATTACAGTAAAGTATTAGCTACATATTTAAGATAACAAAGAAGAAAAAATATTCAAAAAGTTAATAGATTTTTCTAACTTTATTGTGAGATTTTTGAATTTTTTAATAATATAGAAAGCATTATTAATAGGATAAATTAAGTATTTATTTAATGATATAAAGATGTCTAAAGGTTTACATTCTTCTTGTACAGTTTCTCAATATTTCCTCCACGCAAATAATATGTTTTAAGTTTTAACAGGAGTATTTTTATTGTCTCAAGTAGATATTATTTAGATATCAATGTATGTATGTATGTATTATTTAGTCTGAAGCCAATTTGAACTGAGCCTCTCATCGAATCACAATCGCCGAACTACCGAATATACTCGAGGCTGACATTCTCGGCCCGAATCGCAAATTACAGCTTGGGGGAATAACAAAGTTAGGTTAAACATTTTAATATTTGTTTAGTGATATTTTCAGTGATTTAAAAATTGTGAATATGGATTTAGAAAATGTAAGAAATACACAAGACATTGTAGATTTTTTAATAAGAAATACGTTCGTTGTTCTATCGGTAGAAGATCAATTATATGTCAAAAACCTTCCAAGACCAAACCCTGGTTTATCAAAATCTCTTACAATACACGGTAAGTCTAACAGAAATTTCAATAATAATAATAATAATTACGTTTTTTGCTTGATAAGTTTAGAGAATTTCGGGAGTGTGATACATATTTCAGTACTGTATACGAAAATTCGATGTCTGACGAATCTGTTGCACATAAAAGGCGTAGAATTGATGACGTTCCAGATACTAAACAAAATTATAGAAAATTATGTTTCGAAATTCTAGATACGTTTATTAGTCAAATTGAAATTAGATTTATTGATTTAGAAAAACTTGCTTTTTTTGATTTATTAACAGAAAGTAAATTTGAAGAATATTCGAAGGCATTTCCTCAGAGGCTCTTAAATAATTTGTTTGAACAATATAAATTTTTTGATCAAATTCAATTAAAAAATGAATTAGCTGTTATTTATAGTGACATGCAACTCCTTGGTAATTCTAAAACACCATGTGAAATGTTAAGATTTATGCACGAACAAAAGTTAGCCATCTGTATGCCAGAACTTTTTAAATTGCTAAGTATAGTAGTTACCATATCGGTAACTTCCGCGTCCGTTGAGCGAAGTTTTTCTACATTGAAACGTATAAAATCGTATGTTAGAAATACAATTGGACAACAAAGACTTAGTAACTGTGCACTAATTGCAATCGAAAAGGAATTGGTTAAAACGATGACGAGGGATGAACGATTTTATAATGATGTAATTGATTATTTTGCTAACACAAAAAACCGGAGGATACCTTTGCTATACAAGAAGTAAAATCTATTAAATGTAGTTCTACGTGCAATGCCAATAAAGGAAATTTTCTGTATTTTAAAATATTTTCATTTTGCATGTAATTTTGAAATTTTGTTATTGGATTGTTGTTGATTTATATATATATATACATATATATGTATATATTTGTTATATTATTAAATTTTATATTATAATGGGAATGTATTTATTTTTTATTTTTAAATCCTAGAAGATTGAGTTCTTATTTTCGATTAATGTTTTTAGAATTTGTTTGATTTTTTAGAATATTTATTTTCGTTTCACAAGGGTTTGCTTTGAAACTTCGTTTTCCCTTAAAAATCGAATGGGGCGCGATATAGGGCTCAGTTCACGTCTGGCAGCCCCGTTTGTACTGGAAGCCCTATATATATATATATAAATATATATAAACTGTTTTTATATGTAGTAGGTATATAGAGTTTATTAATCAATTGTAAACAATTTTGAATATTTATTATTCTATCTGCCTCACCATGTCAAATACTCACGAGCCGCCACTGCTGCTAAACAAGAATCATCGAAAATTGAAATTGTTGGTATTTAAAGTTAATTACATGCTTTTTAATAAATAGTGCAGTTATTTTTTATGATGAAATTATTAGATTCATACAATTTACACATTTTTGAGAAGAAAATGGACCTTATTTTTGGTTTTATATTAAAATTTTTAGAATTCTCAGGGATGCAAGGGAAAAGTATGGAGATGTGGGGTGGTATCTGCACTTTGGCCGTGTTCGAGGCGACGGAAAAGTAATTCTTTAAGATGCCTTAAAAAGATAGTTTAGTAATTAGCTATGTAGTATTACAAACTTAATGGATTTCAGAGGCAACTTGAGGAGCTGTTTTTTTCTGAAAGTTAATATCCAGCATCTACTACAACCGCAAGGTAAGTCGTTACATACTTTAGCATGAAAATTACTTCATTTTTGAATGCTAGAAATTCAGTATTATCCTACTTAATGTTACTTCTCTTCATATTGTTACATTCTAATAAATAACATTTAATTAACTCAATAATAAACATGCATTTTATTCGTAGGATTTAGACATTCCCATACAATTTTAAATCTATCGTTTCAGGATTTCTATTACTCGTTCAATTTAAATCTTCATGGGGTTCAATAAGGACAGGCCAGAAAAAAGGTAGGACTTTTTTCATTTTATCCTAATTTATACACACACACACACACATATATATATATATATATATATATATATATACTACACTTTGACGATTTTCGATAAGGACATAATAAACGTTCGAGACCAAGAGAAATTTATTTTTATTTTAAGGGGTTCTATACATTATAAATATTGCGAATAATTTAATTGCTAAACTATTCGCAATATTTATAATGTAGAACCCCTTAAAATAAAATTGCTAAACATTATTCCTTTTTTTGCGATTATATACAATTCAATTAATTCAGTAACATACAATATAATTTTATATCCAAATATGATATAATTTTAAATACGTATATTGAATTTTCATTACTCGGCCAGTTAGAATCTAGGGTATTCTTCTAATTGTATCGACTAAAATTCAGGTGGGACCTTTTCGTTTTTTTCAAATTTATTAAAATCATTGTATTTATTATTATAAATGCACAAACTTTTGATTTTTATTTTAATTAACACTGGATATGCCAAGAATTGATAATGAAGTGTGAAGTGAAGTATCGGTATTATTTCTTTGGCAAATATGTATGCACGAAATAAGACAGTTTTCTTCTCGTTTTCTTGACCAATCCTCAGTGGTAGATTCGCAGATTAAAAACTTCTTCGATTAGATTTGTTTAGAAGTTATGGCGCCGAACCGTGATGATCAACAGTTTTCTTTCTAGTTAGTAACCTACTGGGGGTGTCGGTAGGACCGTACGTAACAAGTGGGCAGTCACTCCCGTTAAAGGTAGGCCAAAACTGCCAGAATACTGATGACGTCCATTCGGACATGAGTAGGGTCGTTGGCATTATTTCTCGGAATAAGAAAGTTTTCCTCTCGTTTTTTAACCAATTATTCTCTGTGGTGGATTTGCAGATTAAAAATTTCTTTGATTAGATTTGTTTAGAAGTTGGTTGTAGGTTATGGCGCCGAACGGTGATGATCAACAGTTTTCTTTCTAGTTAGTAACCTACTGGGGGTGTCGGTAGGACCGTACGTAACAAGTGGGCAGTCACTCCCGTTAAAGGTAGGCCAAAACTGCCAGAATACTGATGACGTCCATTCGGACATGAGTAGGGTCGTTGGCATTATTTCTCGAAATAAGAAAGTTTTCCTTTCGTTTTTTAACCAATTATTCTCTGTGGTGGATTTGCAGATTAAAAATTTCTTTGATTAGATTTGTTTAGAAGTTGGTTGTAGGTTATGGCGCCGAACGGTGATGATCAACAGTTTTCTTTCTAGTTAGTAACCTACTGGGGGTGTCGGTAGGACCGTACGTAACAAGTGGGCAGTCACTCCCGTTAAAGGTAGGCCAAAACTGCCAGAAAACTGATGACGTCTATTCGGACATGAGTAGGGTCGTTGGCATTATTTCTCGAAATAAGAAAGTTTTCCTTTCGTTTTTTAACCAATTATTCTCTGTGGTGGATTTGCAGATTAAAAATTTCTTTGATTAGATTTGTTTAGAAGTTGGTTGTAGGTTATGGCGCCGAACGGTGATGATCAACAGTTTTCTTTCTAGTTAGTAACCTACTGGGGGTGTCGGTAGGACCGTACGTAACAAGTGGGCAGTCACTCCCGTTAAAGGTAGGCCAAAACTGCCAGAATACTGATGACGTCCATTCGGACATGAGTAGGGTCGTTGGCATTATTTCTCGAAATAAGAAAGTTTTCCTTTCGTTTTTTAACCAATTATTCTCTGTGGTGGATTTGCAGATTAAAAATTTCTTTGATTAGATTTGTTTAGAAGTTGGTTGTAGGTTATGGCGCCGAACGGTGATGATCAACAGTTTTCTTTCTAGTTAGTAACCTACTGGGGGTGTCGGTAGGACCGTACGTAACAAGTGGGCAGTCACTCCCGTTAAAGGTAGGCCAAAACTGCCAGAATACTGATGACGTCCATTCGGACATGAGTAGGGTCGTTGGCATTATTTCTCGGAATAAGAAAGTTTTCCTCTCGTTTTTTGCACAATTATTCTCTGTGGTGGATTTGCAGATTACAAACTTCTTTGATTAGATTTGTTTAGAAGTTGGTTGTAGGTTATGGCGCCGAACGGTGATGATCAACAGTTTTCTTTCTAGTTAGTAACCTACTGGGGGTGTCGGTAGGACCGTACGTAACAAGTGGGCAGTCACTCCCGTTAAAGGTAGGCCAAAACTGCCAGAATACTGATGACGTCTATTCGGACATGAGTAGGGTCGTTGGCATTATTTCTCGGAATAAGAAAGTTTTCCTCTCGTTTTTTAACCAATTATTCTCTGTGGTGGATTTGCAGATTAAAAACTTCTTTGATTAGATTTGTTTAGAAGTTGGTTGTATGAAAGGTGTCACAGCATATATAATGGTATGAAACACTAAAATAAATAAATAAATAAACTGTTTTCCCGCAATGGTAACGTATTTAATAAATTACCTTTAATTACGTATATATTTAATACAACGCCATGACAATATTGAGTGGATCCTCTTTACACATCATCTAGGCAACAGTAGGCCGGTTGAGCGCCTTACACTAATTTAATACATCTTCAGTTCAATTGCTTTTTCCTGTTTCCTTTGTTTCATACATTAATTTTTTATCCTTTGATTTAACCTGTCTTAAATACAGTTTACTTTCCTTCAATTACAGAATGATGAAATTTCTAATTATTAGTAATTCTTTATCTTTGCATTTTTATTTTGAATATGTACCTATTACTTAGAAAATATTTATTTTATTTATTTGGAAAACTTTACGAATACCTTTTACTGCATTTGTTAATTCGCATGTAAATAAAATAACTGTATTACTTGTAACACACAGAATTATTTTGTTAATAATCTCAACCTACAAATTCTAATGCTCTTGTTTTTATGCGTATGTTACAATTGAGCTGTTATCACTTCGAGCATTGACGACGTTCGGATTTCACTACCACGGGATGGATGATGCTTCTTCGTGTTCGGATTTCACTACCATGGGATGCTTTTTCGTGGAGCTGCTTTTAAGGACCATTCAAGACAAGGTTTCAGGACAGAGATCATGAAGAGGAAACATTTAATATAAAATTACATAAATTCAATGTATGAATAAGTGTTAATATATGTTATATGTAAACATTTCACTTTATATTGTTCTCTTTTATATAAATACAATGTGTTTAAATTCAATAAATTTAATTTATTTGAGCCTTGTTTCTATTTAATATTTTTAAATGTATTATATTAACAAATATATAAATTAAAATGAAAATTACCTAATTTTTCATCTTAATTTATATATTTTTGTAGGTTTATTACACTGCCATTTGGTTTATTTAGATTGAACATGTATCTCAACATATTTTTTTACAGACGAATAAATTTTAAAATATGAGTTCCGTCAGTTCCATATGTAAGTATAAACTCACAGAAACACCGCATAACTTTGTTAATTTAAAATGTTTGTTTTTTGTAAATTTACAATTTTCAACTGAAAATGTTGAAGAAAAAAAGAACAAAGAAATAAATTAAAAAAATCTCCCGAAACATCGTTAATATGAACTAAATGTTTTTATTATTCCAATGGTTGAAAACGTAAATACAAATGAATAAGATTTATGATAAAAAATCACCGTAATTGCAAAAATATTTTATTATTTAGTTTCAATGTAAGATTTCTTGCAAAATATTTTCAGTTATTGAGAATACTTCTTCAATTTTTGTAAAGCGTTTTATCTAGTAATAATTATTAAAGAAGCAAATAGTTTAATCCTAAAACATAGATGTCGCATGGAGTTGTGATAATGCGGTAAACTCTGGGTTATAATGGTAAAATATATGTACAGATGTCGCCATGTACATAAATTCAAATAAAATGGATTATGCGATAACATCATTGATTTATTTACTTTTTTATTCAAGTTTTTACGTATTTTATAAGTTGTAATTTGGTTCAGAACTTTATCTCTCTCTTTTTGAAATAGTATACAAACTATAGATTTTAGTATTAAATGTTTCCATTGTATTAAAATAAAAAATCAATTAATATATAATATTTGTCGTATTATTGTATAAATAATTCAATACAACCAATAACTACCACAGGCAGATTTATAATATTAATAATTATAAATAATATATTTCTTGATGTTAATATGTTCTATAGTCCATACATTTTTTTATGTTTTCTTGTTGTTGTATACAATTCTACGAAGAATATTAAGCCAACATACGAGGGAGCGTTTTTATATTCGCGTAATGAGCGGGTTGTAGAGGGGTGAGTAGGCGCATTGGGGGCGTGGCCTGTGCAGCGACTCATGATTAGTATAAATACGAAGTTTCATTGTTATTAGACAGTTAGTCTTTGAGCTATCGTCAACCAAGTAACATAATCAGGAGTGAAAAGTGAAATATGGAAAAAATCGAATATCGTGCCGTTATAAAGTTCCTTCCCAGGCAAGGAAAATCAGTCGCGACCATAATGAATGAGATGTCATTGGTTTACGGCGACTCTTGTCCAGGAAAAACCATGGTGTACAAGTGGCATAGTTTATTTAAACAAGGAAGGGAATCCCTTGAAGACGACCCGAGGCCGGGCAGGAGCATTGAGGTGACCACACCAGCACTTATCCAAAAAGTTGAACAAATTGTACTCGAAGATGCTCGACTAAAGAAGAAAAAACTCGCAGAAACGGTTGGAGTATCCGATACAACAATTTTTAAAATCCTACACGATCATCTCGGCATGTCTAAGGTCAGCGCATGACGGGTGCCGAGAATGCTCACGCCGCCGCAAAAACAAAAGCGCGTAGAGTGTTCGCGTGCATTTTTGGACCTCTGTAATGAAGACAAGGATGGTGTATTGAGTGGAATTGTTACTGGAGACGAAACTTGGGTTCATCATTATGAACCTGAGTCCAAACAAGACTCCATGCAGTGGCATAAAAAGGGCACAGCACCTCCCAAGAAATTTAAAGTGTCACAATCAGCTGGGAAACTCATGGTAACGGTATTTTGAGACTCGGAAGGAATATTGTTGATTGATTATAAAGATAAAGATGTTTCTGTAACAGGAGAATATTACGCTTCAATATTAGAGCGACTGAAAGAAGCCATTAAAGAGAAAAGACGGGTAAAATTGACAAAAGGTGTTCTGCTTTTGCACGACAACGCGCCCGTCCACAAGAGCCGCGTTGCGTTAGCTGCCCTGCATAAGGTGGGCTTCGAAATTGTGAATCACCCACCCTACAGCCCAGACCTGGCCCCGAGTGATTATTACCTGTTTCCGAAAATGAAAAAAGAGCTGCGGGGTAAAAAATTTACTGCCGATGATGAAGTCAAGGAGGCAGTTTCGGCGTATTTTGCAGATAAAGAGAAATCATTTTTTTATGAGGGTATAAATAAATTAATTGAAAGATGTGAAAAATGTATCCGTCTTGCAGGTGAATATATTGAAAAAGAAAAATAATTTGGTTTTTTTATTTCCACCCCTTGTCCCCCATTCCGCGAATATAAAAACGCTCCCTCGTACATTACATTGCATTTACACACAAATTTTAACTCGTTGCTCTTGTAATAATTCTCTGATCGTTCATTTAGACTCTTTGGACACGTATTTCTCGGTACAATTACAACAGGTCAGGATATTTTGAATATTTTTTCAATTTGAAATGAAGAACACACTTTTTCGATGAAGTCGGCTATTTGGCGTAAGGATTTTTCTATCTTTGTCTAATGTTATTAATTTGCGCATATTATCAACCATTAACAATTCGTCTTCGTAAAAGCGTTCTATGCTTATTTTTCACAAATATGTGATACTATGAAGAGAATTTAACGAATTCATTTTAAATTTATAGCTTACAGCAGAGAAATATTTTATAAAAATACAGCGTAACAAAGCTTTCGTGACATTCGCTGTTAGAATATTTTGTAGTTATAAATCATAAGTTTTTGTATCGTTATTGGATTTTTTTACAGTTTTTTTAACATTGTTAAATGAAGTAAATATGCTTTATCATAGCCGCATGTTCATATTTGATGAAATTCAACATTCATAGGGTATACTAACACTTTTCTGACTGACTGTAAATAACTGTACATTTGGTGCATAAAAAGCTGTAATTTTTAGTTTTTAACGTAATAAAGTAATAAAATGAAAATTATTACAAGAATTAACTTAATATTTAATGTTTTGGTGATTATTATTACTTATTCTATAAAATTATTTTTCTTTATTACATATTTCGCGTCTTTTTCCTTACTTTTATTATTTATATTCAGTGCAGAACTATAATTTAAAATATTTTTAATAAAATGAGAAAACGCGTTCAATTAAAATACAAATACTTTTAAGTCTTCTACCAAATGGACTACATTTTATTAAGTTTTAAAAAATTATCATTCAAATTGAATGCCAACAATATTGTCACTTTGATTCAAAAAAAATTAAAATTAGGTGTTGGCAGTTCGATTTGAATTTTAGGTTAATAAAAGTTTTATTTCGGGTTTATTTATGTTGCTTATGATTATTTTGCTTTATTTATAAATCTAATAAAGAAGGTAAGTGACGAAACAATGACGAATTACTTTTACATTTATTAAGACTAGAAGAGAGAATGGATCAAATTTTGAAATCTGAAGATATTTTGATTCAAATTAGAGATAAGTTACATAAAGAAGGAATTAAGTTATGGTTAGCGCCTTACTATAATAATCGTATAGGTCCGGCAGAAGAGGAATTAAAGGTAAATAAAAGAATATGAATTTCAAAATATATTGTAACATAATTTCCAGCGTTTGGCGATAATTTATTCAGATTCTCTTAAATTGTCTTATGAATCTTGTTATTCTGGACTGGCTGAATTGCAATCCAATGCATTAGAAAAATTGAAACAAATTAATCGCTTTAAAGAGAGTGGACTGGCTACAATTAAAATAAAACTTTTGAGACAGAATGTTAGTACTAAAATCCTTACAAAGGAGGTACTTTTGTCAGTATTAGTAGTTGATTTCAAAAAGCTAATCGCTGAAGAAATTGGTGTTCCATTGGAAAGGTCAGTGGTTTCTTTTTTCTAAGAGATGCCCCCTCAAATAAGAGAAGATTTTTAGAGTTTAAAACCATCCGCGTGAAAAATATATTCAAATTATAATTTTTTTTTTTATAGAATAAAATTAATAAGTGGTGGTTTAGTTTTAAAAGATGAGAAAAGCCTTGCAAGTCAAGGTATTAAAAATAGCAGTCAAGTATTAGCAATAACTTTAAATGAAAGTGTAACTGATTTGAATGTAAATGAAACTAATGTACGAGAAATTGAATTAACAAAGGCAGACACTGCTTTATTGGCTTTAGATGATGGCTACATGCAGGTAAATATGCTTTGAACTTTTATTTTGACAATTTGCGATCTCGAACCTGGTAACGTGTTCAGTAAATTACTAAAAATTTAAACAAAATCTTGATCATATTGTTTACTTTAATTTCATCAATTCCAATATTCCTATAGAATAAATTTGTATTACTTGTTTTTTAGGTCTCGTCTTTTTTCGAAGTTGTAATAATTGATGTATCTATTTTAGAATTAGAAATTATATTTACCGACTTTTTTTTATAGTTAGAAGACCAACATGGAAATGCCGTTAACATACCCAAGAAAGAGAAACAAGCGCTAATGATAGCGATTGCCCTCCACGAAAAAGGCAGAACTGCCTTAAAAAAACAGGATTACGCAAAGGCTCTGGTATTTTTCTTAGACGCCGATAAAGAATTCAGGTGACTCATTAAGCAATTTTAATCAATTATTCGAGTTTATTTGCATATGCACACTTGTAGCCAATGCAATTCTCAACTGCTAAATTCTGTCGATAATTATGCCTTGTTAGATCTTGATATTGCTTGGTGTTATTTATGTTTGCAAAGTTTCGTGCACTTACCCGAGGCATACGAACGACTTAAAAGATGCGAGGACAGTTTCCATAAAAGTTATGGTCCAAATTTAGAAAGATTAATAGCATTGAAAGGAAATACAGGTACATTATTTGAAATATTAAAATTTTGTTTTAAGTGTATCTGGTATTGTTAAATGGATGCTGCGAAAATTTAATTAGGTACTACTTTGCAAGTGCAATGTAGTTCATTAAAGTTGATTTATGTAATGCATATTTGCATATACTTTTTGGAACATATTCTTTTGAGAAGTTTTTCTGTGAACTTTTCTTCTGATACCAAATTTACTTTCGACTGAAGAACATATGTAGTTGTAATATTAATCATCCTTATTATGTAACTTCTGCAAAGTCGATCTTATTTTAACAGCTCCATTTTATTAAATAATAACAGATGAATGTTAAATAATTTACGAAATTATCTCAGACCTGTTTATTTGTATATTAATTTTATTACGTACTACCTGGGTTTTAAAAGTTACGAATTATGTAAATTAAGAAAACAAAAACACTGCTGTAGCTTTATATATATAAAAAAAATGAAGAGTTTTAATTGGAACAACTGTAAAAACTATTTTAGGGGTTGCTTTTTTATAGGAAATTATTATTTTTTTTCTATTGATCGATGGTTTTGTATTTTGTATGTTTTTTTTTAGTATCGAAGTACTCAGCACATTTATACCTTTTAACTCAAGCACGTTAATGCATTAATGGACAATTTGGGCACGTTTAACTTAAAAGTACTGTATTTATATCAAACTAATTTGAAGCATTCCCATTTGAAGTCCACTTTCTTTGTTTTTGTAGTATGATTTGGTGTATTATTATGTTCAACGGTTCATTTGTCGGATCTTCTTCGAATAGATTCCCGTAATATTTTCCCCAATCTCCAAATTGGATTACTCATTGATTCAAGAAAACATCTGACCATTCTGATGTACTTCTTCATTACTAGTTGATTCAAAGAAATACATCAGAATAGTCTTAAATTGTGGGCGTCTTTAAGGGCGCGGTGATCTTACAGTTTTCCATTACTACATTGAAATTTTATTTGTGCGTTTTATTGGAAGCATAAATTTCATCACTTGTAAGTACTTTCAGAAATAAGTACGTATTTTAGGAAAACTTGAGTGCAACACCAAACTGCTTTTGTGTTTCTGTGAAAATTCGAGGCATAAAATACACAGACTTTTGTTTCGTATTCTTTCTGCTTCGTATTGTGGTAACCTAAATAGAACACCGGTGTTTGGTTTACTTGCGATGATGACTTGGTTGGTGAAATGTGCATTTCTAATAATAAGGTAGCTAGAAAATTTGATTGTTTATACATTTATGTGAAGTTCCTTTTATGTTTTGTTAATTGTACCACTTATCTTACAAAATTACTTTTCACATTTTAATTTTTTTAATTTCTGTGAGCATTTTCTTTTTAAAGACTTTATTCGTAGACTTTGTTACTCTAGAATAGTTTAGTATGTACGAAGTATGAATACAATTTAGAACGTACTAGTTAGAACTTTTTAATTATTTCGACTAATATAAATATTACTTGAATGAGAGCTGAAGTAATGTTTCTAAAGTGTTTATTTTGTATATATGCTTATTAAGATTACTACATCTCATTTTTTATATTTGGCTCCTAAATTAAGGGTGACTTTATATTATAGAATATAGAATTTCGATAAATAGTTATTGACTGATTGAGGGTCAGCGTAATGATAAGAGCTTTCCAGGCCCATTGTGATTATTCCAAATTGCAAAACCAAACACAGAGCAAATATATACAGCAGCTAGCAAGTGTTATAGGCATCCCAATAACACACGGTATTGAAAGCTTGATGATTACAGGTGTATGACTGCACAGGGTGTCGGGGAAGTGCATTTGTGTGAGGAACGCATGAATGGGGTGTGCTATATGAACATGGTTGAACAGGTCCTTGAAGCAACTATTGTATAATTTTACGATTTCAATTCAGGCGATTATTACATCCAATACGATAACGCTTCTAGTCACAAAGTTGTAATTAAATGGTTTGATGAAAATCAAGTGAAGCTTTTAGATTAACTCGCATAGTCTCCTGATCCCTTGTCCATAGAGAATTTGTGGTATATTTTAAAGGAAAGGATTCGTAAACGCAAGCACAACTCCAAAAAAGTGCTTAAACGGGCAGTGTTTCAGGAATAGACGTCTATTTTGCCCGAAACTTGTTATAAAGTCGTGGCTACTATGCCTCAAAGAATTAATGCTGTAATAAAGGTTGGAGGAGGTAGCATTAAATATTAATTTACTTAATAAAAAAGGTGATAAACACTTATGTAGTTTATTTTTGTTTTGAGTACCCTGTTTTATTGTAACATCATAAAAAGTACCCTGCCTATAACATTTGCTTGCAGCTGTACATATATTGTGTTATGGGAAAAACCTGAAGATAATTTTCACATACTAATTTAAGAAAAAGGTCAGTCATTACTTTGAAGAGTTTCATAGTTCCTCGTTTATAGAAGGATTTATCTTTACCAGCGAAAAAACGTTACTTCGATTAAATCTCACTGGGGTAGAACATTGGGGGAAAGATGTCAACAGTATTACACTTTTTTTCCATAATTTCGTAATGACTCCAAACGATTCAGGAATAGGCAATTTTTTAAAAATTTAGTGTGTCGAACTCATTCTACACTTTACTCGAAAAACTTTACCTTGATTAAGTCTCAATTTGAGTTGAACATTAGGGGAAGGGTGTGACAAGTGTTACATTTTTCTTTTATAATTTTCTAATGTTTCCAAAAGGTTCAGAATTGGTCAATTTTTTTAAAATTTGGTTTCCATTGAACTCATTTTACACTCTACACGAAGTCCAACTTCGAGTGTTTCCCTGTTCATTCTGTGTAGCTTTGCTGCGAGATCATGCTCGACACTGTTTTTAATTTCTGCTGACGTTAACAAGTTAGTTGTGGATATACGTATCCAGAATGCAAATATTAATGTCGTAAGTTTCTTATTTTTTTGATTACAAAATTTCTATACTCACTTCTATAAGTGTTTAAAAACACCAAAATATCGGTAAATGCACTAGGGATAAAAGGAAGTGATGTTAGAGTAGTTTAGGTGCGTTGAAATTTACAATGGAACGTTCATTTAAATAGGTTGACATACTCTGAGTAGCTCAGAGTGTTTGCCTGGAAAGCATCTTGTATAATTGACCCAATTGGAAACAACCAATTACTGTACAGATGAAAAAAGAATCCTAAAAATAACCTCAAACTTAACATAGAAAACGAATATTATTTATTGTTTTATTTTATAGGAAACGAAGCCGCGTTGCTTATGAGATTGCATTTACTTCAAGCTATTGTTTTTTACCATCAAAATAAAAGGCAAGAAGCACGACAATTACTCCTAAAAGCCAACAATGAACTGTTACGATTGAAAGTTGACGAAGAATCCTTATTGACACTTGTAGAATTAGGTATGTATAAATTCTCTTTTATTACTGTATTACTTCATAAATTAAATATTTTCTTTTTAATTGCTAATATAAGGAATCGTACTTTTTGTGAGAATAAAAAGTAGTTTCTCCGATCGCGTTTGAATATTGTTACTTGAGATCACGACCGTGGTGTTAAATGACAGAATAGTTCAAACTTGTGTATATATTTATAAAGGAGTCAGTACGCGAATTTAACTGTTAAAAAATTGTTGCAAATATACATAAAATTACATTTAAGTTTCCTCTCAATTGTCAGGAACAGAACTATTATAGGAAAGAAAAAGATCAACGCTGCATTTTACATGAACATTATTATTTTCTACTATGCCATCGTTAATTAAAACCAAAGAAATTAATTAAAAATTTCTACTCCGGAGAAGGATTCGAACCTCTATATTCCGTTTTCTAGACGGCTGTCTTACCAATTAGGTCGCCAGGTAGTATAGCCTTCTGTGAATTTAATTAACGATGACATAGCACAAAATAATAATTTTCATTAATATCCCATCGTAAAAACTTAATTATATATTTATATATAATTATTAACATCACTGTACTATACAGTTCAGTATTAATTTATAAATAATATTATTGTAGTGCAAATCGGACGAGGAAATGTAAATATAAACACGTAACACATCTGTAATTTTGTTCAGGAGCATAGGTATGAACTGTGCAGGTTTACATAATATTTGAGTTTCCATGTACGTATACGTTCGTGTCGGTCATTGTATAACTGCTATGTAACCCTACGATCTCGGTCTTTAGTCGTTATATACTTCAATACATTTATTAAATAGACAATTCTGCACTTTTCTAATGTATTTTTACATCTTCACTTTGCGTAGGGTACTCCCCAGCTGAAGCAAGATTAGGATTAAGAGCTACCGGCGGCGATGTAAATATGGCGGCCAACTACATTAACGAAAAACGAAATTTAAGGATGGAAAGCCGCAGGAAGGCCATGGCAGAAAGAATATATCAAAAGTATACATTTATTCTTGTTCCAAAAATAATTTTAAAACAGTAGGAGTGTCAGGAAAATCATTGAAACTGTCGTTTGCCGGAGTTCATATTAAGATTCTATTATTAACTCTTACTTTACAGGGAGAGACAAAAGTTGGGTCGTTGCGCCGACGGTAAGCAATATGTAGATCCGAATTTCGTGAAGATCTTAGTTAACATGGGATTTGGCAGAGAAGCTGCGAGAATAGCCCTTCAACAGACCAATAACATTATTTCAGATAGTGTACAGTATATACAGGAAAATCCACTGCCAGGAACGAGTAATACGAAGAGCCAGGAGCTTTTATCTCTGGTGGAAGATTTAGTTCCAGAGGTTAGTGTTAAGTTTCAAGTATGATGTAATATTTTAGATTTTAAATACGCCCCCTTGTCTAAAAAAGAAATCAACTTTTCAGAAATGAATTGAATTAGTGGCGCCACCTATTGTATGTTCTGTTATTGAAAGCGATAATTTGCAGAGTTACTATTCGTGATAATGTTATATTAAAAAGTAAATTATAGAGCAGAGTGTCTAGTACTATCACCACTAAAACGCATAAAATGCTATAAAAATAGCAGCTAAATAACAGCTGGAACTTCGATTTTATCCATTCTTTGTATGGTTTCAGAACTTATTTGCTTAAAAAAATTAATTGCGTGATTTTCACAAAATATAATTAAGAAATAGTAACAATTGTTTCGCCAGCACTGTGACTTCTTCAGACTGAAATGTATATCTAACACAAACGGAATATATTCCAGTCAACTAAACTATTTTCAGGGTGGGGGTGATATACAATTACAATGAAATAAGTTAAACAGTGGAAATTTATTCAAATCTTCTTAGTCATTTAATAAATTATTACATTTTTTATGTTGGCTTATTTCTATTTTTTGTTACTATCATTTAATTTTGTTGTGGATTGTCATCAAGTAAAGGCCACATGTGTTAACTATTATTTGTTTTACCCGATTGCCACAAAGAAGCAATTAAATGTACGTGTTTGAAACGCACCATCTAGTGATCATATTAGGTGCGCACTAAGTTCTCGCTGTTTTTCAAGAGATGGCTCCAGTAGTAAGTGCTGGTCGATTGTGACATAACCAAAACGTCATGAACCAAGCTTAGACATATGGTAAACAAACCGCTTTGACACATTAGTGATTTTATTTTTGCGTCATATACTTTTGGTTGTGTGAAAATGTCTGATTTTGTGCCAAATAATCGTTATTTGCGGGAAGTGTTGCTTTTCTTCTTTCATTCGAAGAAAGCGGCGGCTGAAGCGCATCGAGAACTCCAGAAAGTTTACGGAGATACTGCTCTAAGTGAAACAACGTGCCGTGATTGGTTCCGTCGCTTCAAAGACGCTGATTTCGATGTTGACGACCGTTCGCGTGAAGGAACACCCAAAACCTTCGAAGACGCTGAATTGGAAGCATTGCTCGATGAGGATCTGTGTCAAACGCAAAAAAAGCTTGCTTCAGCATAAGGAGTTACCCGCCAAGCCATTTTCCAGCGATTGCAGGCGTTCGGAATGATTCAAAAACAAGGAACTTGGGTTCCTTATGATTTGAAGCCAAGAGACGTTGAGCGTCGTTTTTTCGCCTATGAACAACTGCTCCAGCGGCAAAAAAGGAGGGGTTTTCTTCATCGCATCGTTATGGGTGATGAAAAATGGATTCATTACAGCAACCCAAAGAGAACAAAATCATGGGGACTGCCTGGTCACGCTTCTACGTCGTCGGTTTGGCCGAATATTCACGCCGCGAAAGTTTTGCTGTGTATTTGGTGGGACCAGGGCGGTGTTATTTATTATGAGCTGTTGAAACCGAACGAAACCATCACTGGGGAACGGTATCGAACTCAATTGATGCGATTGAACCGAGCACTGCCGAAAAGCGGCCACAATACGAGCAGAGGCACGAAAAAGTGATTCTACAGCATGACAACGCTTGGCCTCACGTTACCAAACTCGTTAAAACCTACTTAGAAACGCTCAAATGGGAAGTCCTACCCCACCTGACATATTCCCCAGTTATTGCGCCGTCCGATTATTACTTGTTCCGTTCGATGGTACATGGTCTGGCTAATCAGCAGTTCCGCTCATATGAAGACATCTCAAAATGGCTTGATTCGTGGATAGTCTCAAAAGACGAACACTTCTACCGTGACGGTTTTCGAGCTCTGCCAGAAAAATGGGGAAAAATTGCTGCTAGCGATGGGCAATATTTTGAATGATTCATTTGTAAACATTTTTTCACAATAAAGTTGCATTTTCATCAAAAAAACAGCGAAAACTTAGTTGCGCACCTAATAATTGACAAATATTTTTCTGTAGTTCTGTTTGTTTTATAAAAATTGTTCGAAAACATTTACGATATTCATATTTTAAATAATTATGACTTTCATATTGTAATTTAGCAAGTAAATTTACTTGATAATACGAACACTTTTGCAATCTCTTTATATGATCCGTTTCAACTATGTAGGAATTTGTAGAACTTAGCATAAAACATTGTCACCTCTTTTTTTTATCAAAGACAGCTTTAATTTTTAACAAAAAGATTGACGAGCGGTGTGATTGTGTATTGCATTTTGTATATTTATAATTACATGTATTATTCTAGCTTCAGGACGCTGGATTTGATCAAAATTTGGCGAAATTGGCTCTGCAAAAGCATAATGGAGATATCATGATGGCCGCTGAAGAATTGTTAAACAACAGCCTTAATAATAGACAGATAGAAGATAGTGAGTAAAAGTTGAATTTAAAATTGGTTTTATTACTGATTTTACATTTTTTTTGCAGCTACGAATGAAGCGAGAAATGCAGAAAACGAAAAGAAGAAAAAACAGAAGGATGATGCTCTGAACCGATTATCTCAAGACATATCAATGGTCGATGATGACCATTTAGATTTGACTCTTCAAAAGGAGGAGGCGTTTCTGAGACAATACTTGGCTCTCTTGAAAAATGATTAGATTATTTGTTATTTGAAATGTTTTTTTTTTTATATAATAAAATGTGTTTATAATTAATAAAAAATATTAATGTATTTGATAAATGTGTGATTTAAATATCTTTAATATAATAAAGGTAATCTATTCCGGTTCCATAAACTTCCTCCAATATATACTCGAGGACCATTTCGATTTCGTCTTTTTGGCTGCTCGTCAAGCTTCGGACGACGTCCGCAAGTTCATCTTTTCTCAAGTTGACGTAGCTCGAAGTTATCTTCCTCACAATTATCAGAATGATTTCCCGTTGCAGTATAAAATGTAAAGGTATCTGTTGTGTAATTTCTTTTAACAGTTCGCCGATGTCTTCCAGCATTTCAGATCGTAATACGGCTTTTTCTAAAATTTCGTTTAAACTGTCTAGTATGAATTGATTTTCGCCTTCACTGTCCTAAAATAATAAATATTGGAGATAAATCAAAAAAAGGCAAATGAAAATGTTTCCACATTAATATTCGTATTCTGTACACGTCTTTTGATAAATTAGTTGTCGTCTTCAGCGGATAATTATACAGACACACCTAGATTCGCGGCAAAACTCGTACAGAATAACTCCGCACAACTTTCCCCACTAACAACCAAACGCACACTGATTTATTTCACACATAATTTAATATTTCCTAGTCTTAAAACTAAGACACTAAATAACACCCCCGCTTCCACTTATGGGCCTTTTTTAACGGTCGTATTTTCCAGGAACTCGTAGAAGCAAGAATATGATATCGGACCTTGATATTTAACACAAGGTTTTTATTGTTCACACTAGATATGTTCTCGTAACTGTCCAAAGGTAAAGTCGAGTTAAATCAGAAATCGGGAATTTATCAAATAAAATGCCGAGATTGTAATAAACAATACATCGGTCAATCTAAACGCTGAACCTAGTACCTTAGTAAAAAGAACATCTCTCACAAGTTTAATAGGCCTGAGAAATTCAATTTAGCGAAACACGTGCTTGGAAATAATCGTGTCACCGCGGATTGTCTATATTTAATCGAAAATATAAATAATTAACGTGAATTGGACAGTTACGAGAGCATATTTAAAGAGAAAAATAAAAATTACGTATTACGTATAGATAAAGGTTCGATAACATATTCTTGTCTGTAAGTTCCTGAAAGATACGACCGTTAAAAAAGTCTATAAGAGAAAGCGAAAGTGTAAGTGTTTTACTGCGAATTTAGGTGCAATACGGTGATACTGCTGATAATGACAACTTAGTTATCGAAATACGTACACTGATGTGGTAAGGGGTATTGAAATAAAGGCTTATTATTATTATTCATAAGATAGAAGTATAGTTTCGGTTAACAATTAAAAAACCCATCAACACTGGAGCAGTTCATTATTCAAAAAATCTGCGTTCTAGTACTTAGATTCTTGAAGTATCTGTTAGAAGATTTTTTTACAAATGGCACAACATTTATTGCATTGCGCGTTTACTAATACTGGATCAAAAGGCGAATAGAGTAGCGAATTGTGAGTACCGGTAACAGTGTGTTCAAAGGAAAGTGGACGATTATTACTGCTGATGAAACTTGGATGTTTCGTTATGATATGGAGATGAAACAACAGAGTATGCAATCAGAAAAAACGACGACCACCAAAAAAACGCAATTCACTTCAAGTGAAGTTGGAGAATTAGTTACCTTAAATGTACATGCATTAAAAAATTACTTACTCTCAAAGAATAAAGTTTTTCCGCCGCTACTTCGAGAATATTCTGGTCTTTATCTTGAGGTTCGTACGGAAGAATAGCTAGAAGTTCGTCGATTATTAGTTCGACGCTATTTTTCTCTAACGCATCTGACACAAACGCGTCCATGTCCTTTATGAGATCCTTCTCGATATTGAGATCGTCCAGCATTTCAAATATTATTTCCTTTGCGATTGTGAGACTTTCTGGATCTCTAAAACCATATATGTAACATCAAAGGGAATATTAAACGCTAAATTAAGAAATTTAAAAGAAGCGTAGAGTACGTGTTGGAAAATCTAGTAATGAGATTTGATAACGCCACCTACTTAGGAATGATCGAGACGTGTTCCACTTCCCGAACGGTCGGTTCGTAATCGAAGACGATCACTTCGTCGTCCTCATCCAATTCCATCAATTCCAACTCTTCTTCCTCTTCCACGTCCTCCGCTTTAAACACGACTTGAACTTCCGGCTTTGGCTGGAGGCCTTTAGTTTTCAATATTTTTATTTCATCTCTTAGCATCTGCAAACATAAATGGTTTACTTACGCAAGGTTTGTTCAATTCAAATGAGATACCTGCAATTCTCTGCGCTGGGTTCGAGCGATTTCGTTCAGTTTTGCTATGTCCTTTTTGAACTGTTCAGAAGCCCCCGCCACGTTGTCCAAATGAATGCGTTTCTCTTCCTGATTCAGTATCACTCTCATCAGCGTCGCTTTCTCGTTGTTCAGTAAACCCAGCAACTCCAATCTCGCAGTGTTGTCACGTATAGTTCTTTTCAATTCTGTTTGTTTTTTTCCAAATTTTGTCTAAAATATGATGTAATATTGCAGTCGAAACAATTTAATGTTAAAAACAAAAGATTTATGCACTCAATTTTGCCATTTTTTAAAGGAAAAATTATTTCACTATCTTTACACTTTTTCAAAAAGAGATACACAAATTTCTGAACAGATCCCAAGCTCAAATTACAATCTATAAAATTCGTAAAAATTTGAATACAAGAATAAATAAATCGGTGGTATTGTTACATAAAAATTCTTGTTTTTATTTGTGCAGAAGAGATATTTGTTTAGAAAATACATGTAATTTTATTTAATAGTTTCAAAAAGTTCGAATAGTACGTCATTATAGATACGACTATGTGATTTTGCCTTCCTCTCAACCAATGAGAATTAATTGTCATTCGGGTCTGTTCAGAAATTTGTCTTTTTGCTTTTCAAATACAATATAGGAAAATGGAAAAGTTAAATTTCCGAGCTATCGATTGAAATTTTAACAGCTTTGTCTTATAAGTCTCAATAATGTTTTTGTTGCCAATACAGCACGCTACAGTATTCTCTTAATCAAAAATAACACGTTGTAGCGTGATAAGTGAACGGAATTTTTTTTTGATTGAAGCCTTTTTAATCGCCAAAAAAATGAAAAGAATATTTCCATAATTTTTTATTACGACTGCGACCATTTTTGATTCATATAATATATCAATTAGCCCAACTTTGCTAATATCAATTTTTTTTTTGATCTATTGCTTTTCGAAATTTGGCAAGCTTTCCTTATGTTGTTACACGACAAAAGTTTGTTTCCGATATGACGAGAACAAATGAAACATCCAACCGGAAGAAATCGTAGCTTTACTATTTTTAGAGATATGTACGCTTGCTATGATGCTTATATCCCATTTCCTTCCTAATTATCTTGCATTTGATGGGCATATTATTACATCATCATTTAACGATTATAGAAAAAAAAAAGAAATCTTCACGAGGCGTCGAAATCGGTTGTCTGGGAGGCGAAAAAATATATCGTTTTTTATTAAGTTTGTTGTATGACAACGACGATTCGCCGTAATCATATTCCACCATCAGTGATTCCCAGAATATCCAATTTAATTCTTAAAAATTCACAACAGTTTTGAAAAAGTATTGGCAAATAATGAAAATATTCCTCTACTCAGCTACTGCACTTTTGGAGGAAACATTTTAAAATTTGTCTTCAATTTTAGTCAGTTTAAATGGATTCAAATTACACATTAACCAATAAAATAATTTACCCTCCACAAATGTAATTCTTCTTCGTACAGACTTCTAATGTCCAACATCGACATTCTCAGATCAAAAACGAGTTTTTTAAGTAAAGCCTCTTGCACCTCATCAAGGTCAACGACTTTGCCAAACTTTTTCTTCATGAATTCAGCTATTGTATTGTTGAGATCGTGTATTTTATCGTCCATGTGCTTGCAATCGGTTTTCATGCGTCCCAAGTGATTTATGTTGATCCTAAAAATAAGTTCGTTCAAACTTATGTTAACTACATTAAACCAAAGTGAATTTACAAGCTACAAGAACGGTAAAAGTATAATGAAATAGTAAATATTTTGTATTAAATGTAAAATAATGCCCATTATATTATTAATTATTATTTACATTGTAAATTCTGTGCGAATCGGCATTCATTTCTGCATTTTACAATAATTAATTCGTCAAAAAATTAACTAGAGTTGGGATATTTTTCCCGCGAGCCAGGATCGTAACAAGGCGAGTGTTCGGACAAACGGGCGACCTTGCGATGCGTGCGTACGCCGTGTTGAAAAGATGTTTTTATATTTAGAAAAGGACTACTCGACATCTAGGCGTTTCAAGGAACGCCTTGAAAAGCGTAGTAAGCAGGGTATTATTAATATTTCAATAATTTTTTTAACATTCTTTCTTTCTATTAACAAATTTTATATGAAAAACAGAAAAAATACATTATGACTTCCCTAACAACTTGATATTTAGATATATCTTATCCAAATCTACTAGTATTAGAAGCTTTATCATCTATTGAATGTATACCATAAAGTTTTTACATATAAATTGATGAAAAGTTATATTTAAATAAGCAATATCATACTTATGCTTTTCCTTTTGCTGCAAAGTCTCCATTTGTAATTGCCCCACTCTCTTGTATAGCATCGAGAGCGTCGTCTTCGAAAAAATCAGTGTATCCTTCACGTTGTTCGCGCGAGACTCTGATATAAGGTGCTGCAGTTGATGTAGCTTTAGGACAATAGTGCACATCACTTGGTTCAATTTCTGTTGTTTTTCGCGCTGGAATTTAAAACAAAATTATTGAGGTTATCAAGTGTGAACTTCTTGGGTGCGCACCTGGAACTTTTCCAATTCATATTGACTCTGTTTCAGATTGAGTTCGATGTTTTTCAGTTTCTTGTATACCTGTTCCATGTCTTTTTTCGTCACTTCGATGACCCTATTGTGCTCTTTTATTTCTAATTCCACGACATGTCTGTCAAAAATACGATAATATAAATATAGTAATACTGTTTTATTACAGAATGATTTCGAACTTTCAATCAGGAATAATTCGCTTCTAATTTTTAGGAAATTATCTTTGAGAGTACTTTCTTGAACGCAACAAAGTGGAAATACTATTTTTTTTTTTGAATATGTCTTTTGCCTGATCTATATCATCTAATAGTATCACAAATAAATTCACTAATTTTAAGTAAACAAAACCTACACAGCATCACAGAGGAACATAAACTGAAATACTGATAAGTATTACATACTGAATTAATACAATGGCCATTTACAATGCCTTTAAAAGAATATACCCATAATATATAAGATTAGATAAAGGGTTGATGACAGGTACAGAGCCCTTGCCGGAAGCTCCAATTTCTTTTTAGAAACGTACATAGAATATACTAAATAAACATTAGACAGCCATATCTTTCGGTTGTTTTTGAATTATATTAGTTGAAATTAAGAAAATTAAAAAATTATCAAGATGGCTCTTACATTTTATCTAGGGATTGTACTGCTTACTATTGTGTAAGAATTTACACGCGTCTTTTGTCAGTCAAGATATCTTATTTGCTAATACATCTTCTATGGAAATGAAGTGTTAATTTTACAAATTGATAATTGTGACCTACCGTTCCGATCTAAGTTGAAATGTTAAATCGTAAAGCGTTTGATCGCAACCTTTAGGGCAAACGCTGTCGTCTAACCGTATAGGTCCGACATCTCTAGAATCTATACTTCCGGCATCTTCGTCGTCATCCGAACTTGAGGAGCTGCTGGAACTGTCCGAATCCGATTCAGAATCTACGGAATTAGATAATAAGTGAGTTGTATTACAATGTTTTCATTTGATATGAAGAAATTAGGCTCGTAGACTTCCGCGGCCGTTGTCTATACTTTCATCTTGGCTTCCGGGCTGGAATCGCGTCTTGGGTAATTCTGCTTTCAACGTTTCGTCACCATTTGTAAGTACACAGTACAATAACAAAAGCAGTAGCAGCAATTAAGTCCTGAAGATGTCCTATACAAGTGGTAACTAACGATAGCAGAATTATCGAAGACACGGTTCCAGCTCGAAAGCCAATATGAAGAAATCATGTAATGGTTTTTTCCTGGTAATAAATCAGTGGTTTGTTATCTTTTACGTTGGTAATTTGAATAGTGTATTCGCTTCCTCATTTTTTCCTTTTCTAAAACATTGGTCGATTGTTGTCTGACCTGAACGTATTTCTTGATCCTCGCTTCAATATCAGCTAATGACTTTTAGGAAATTCAATATTGTGGCGCCTTTTAAGACTATTTTGAATGAAAGACATGAAGAAACGAAAAGAAAAATCGCATTCATTGATGTGTTACGATATTAGATACTAATATATTTGTTATCTAGTCAGAGTAACACGAAATTAAAAATATTTAAGTGTTGAAGTAAGTATTCGTAATCTCTGCTTTCGCTTGCGAAATTATTGCAATAGCGTAATTTATTGAACTTTTTTAAAATAAAGCCAAGTCTACAACCTAAAGATAGTAGCATTGCTAGCAAAATTTATAAGGTAAATAAGGTATTCACACAGTATATATGAGTTAATATATTGCAATTATCGAATTTGAAATTGTGGCTTTACAAGAACTTCAGAAAACCAAGTCGAAATAGGAATTTTGGCAACTTTTGAAAGAATTCTCCTTTAATTTAATGTTATGAGTACCATTGAACAACTATCCTAGTAGCCAGCGACAGGAACCGATCAGGGGCGAACGCGTGTAGACGTTATGGATGGCTTGTATAATGTCAGTGACGCAAAGATGCCTCGCAAAGGTGAATTATTAACTGCGACTGGTGTAAATAAATTTCTAAATTGTTTTCCTACGTCAAAATGTATAGGAACTGTAATTAAATGTGGTATTTACAACATTAGCATTTTGCAGTATATTATGCATTGTAAAAGACATATTAAAAGCAAACACCAGATATACACGTACCAATATTATAAATGTGTACTTGATTTTGTCATTATGTTAACTGTGTGCAACATTCGTCAACGTGTAGTAGACAATGAGAACTTTTGTCAGTTTGGAAGCAAATATAATCCACATTGGAAGTTACCAATCAGAAGACAATTATGGTAGAAGATAGCCTATATGCTACTACTAACACGTTTCTTCAATAATGGTTATGAGGTGTATTTTATGAAAAAATATAAACCTGCGAAACAAAATAATTCAATTTTTTTACCGTTAGGTCCTCTAATTTTCGGAGGTTTGTATTTCTTCTTAAAAATTCGCCTCAGAAAGTCGTAAAATTTATTATCGCTGACGTTCGACATGAATCTTTGCTGGATCTGCTTCCCCTTCTCTTCGAGTGCTTCGATTTCGCGTTTCCTGATTTCAATCTTGTTGTTCTGATCCGTGATAAAATCTTGCATATCCAACATTTCTTCCATTATGGCGTGGACCTTTCCCGTATGTACATCCTCCACCGCTTCGGATTTCTTCAATATCAACAGTTCCTGATTTAAAGTTAGCAAGTGTAAGTCGAGGAAGGTGGCGTCTACGGCAACTTGTAATCTCTTGTTGTAAATAGCTTCTATTGCGTCGTCGAAACTGGTTATCTTGTGCTCCATGACTTTGATAGTTTCTGATTGTTGAAAAATTTTTCTGGAAAATATTTCTTTAAGATAAACCCGCTTGTATTTAATTATGCTTTACCTTTTTAGTCGTCTGTCTTTTGCTTCCTGTTCCCAAGGAGAAATCACCTCTTCATCGTCGAAAAAGTCGCTTCCTTGCAAGCACGGTAAAACTTCCTTTTCCAAAACATCTCCGACGGGCTGGAATTAGGAATAGATGCTTTCGAGCAGCTACCGGTGTTTTTTTTTTTTAAATTTACCTTCGCCATAATTTTGTGGAGCTCTAGTTCATTTGAGTACGTCGGTGAGTCAAGAATTAATTCAAGATTTTTCTCCGGGAAATCGTATTCGTACAATTCGACAGCAGGTGGGCCGAATATATGAGTGTCTTCTGGTATCTCCGCATGAATGTCTTGGAGTTGTTTGTGTAGATTAATCAAACTGTCCCGTAATCGTACTTTTTTGTTTCGTAATTTGTGAACTTTGATGTTGAAGGAATGTCTCAGATTGTATTGCTGGAGTAAATAATAATGATTGTCAGTGATGTTTTGTATTTTATGTCAACAAATATTTACAAAGAAATCTTTGATTATCTGCAAAGCAATTTGAATGGAATGTATCAAAAAGGGGGTAAAATTCAGGAAATACAATTTATAATAAAGGGACACACGCCGCACAGTAAGGCCAAGGTACCCAATAGCATTCCTCAACGTGTAGTAGACAGTGATTTTACACAAGTACAATAGTTTTAATTTTAAAAATTAGATAAGTATGCAACTTTGAATATAGTAAAATAACCAAAGGAAACAATTAAACAGCTTTTAATTATTTTTTACAGGTTGGCATCATTTGTAAATCTAAATCGCCGTACTTTCAAAATGTAAATATCAAATATCAACGTACAATACAAGTCCCAGTGTTATAGAAAATTTATATGATACAATGCATGAATTATGCAATTCATCAATACACACTAAACTGCAAGAAAGACCTTTGTTAATTACAATAACTAATCTTGCTTACCTTTTCACGCATGTTTAGAAGTTGTTTATACTTTTTAACTGTTGATTCGCGCAAACCTCGGGGTACTTTATAATCTTCAGCTGATTTCAGTTTATAATCGCCTATTGTTTCCATAGCTTCAGCAAGCATAACTTCGTCATCAGGATGATTCACTCCAGGAGCTGGTTTAAGTTGATTAAATTTCTCCCACTATAGATTTATACAAGCTATAATAACTATTGTAATTTTTGAATATTAAATGTCTAAGAATTTGATTCCATATTTACATTTATTGTTTAGAAAAATGTTTGAAAATCTAATTACTTACTAATAAAATAGACGTATTGCTATTATATAATTTTAAGAGATTATTTTTCCACATACATTAAGTATATATTAATGTATGTGGAAAAATAATCTCTCGGTGTAAGAAATTATTACATTCCCGGTCTGGCACTTTTGAAGTATCTTGTATATTGTGTGTTCAGGGCAACTACTATAGCAACCAAATAAACTGCATGTCAAAGCAACAAAGATACAACATAACCTAGTATAATGACATTACATTTTCGGTATAATAAATTCAATTAGAAAATTTATTTGTTTAATTTAATATGTAAATTCTAGTGTCTAACAATGTCTGAGAAGTCTTCAAATTTGTTTGGCTGGGATTTGTTGTACACCAGCGTACAGAACGATATTCGCAATAACAATGATGTACTTGTCTGCCTTACTCACTTGGTCTTAATTTCCAATGATTTTAAATGTATCGGAATTGGCGAATCAAAATATTTAGATGGGACAGAATCTAAGACTGAAACATTACCAAGAGGATGGAATGATGGATACGCCATACGCTATGTGCATCAAGGCCGTTTATACAATTTAAAAGGAACAGAAGTAGACGATGGAATAATGATCAACTTGATTAGAATAGCTGAGCGTAATGTTAGTATGATTCAATTGAATGCTAGGCATGTTGCACAGAGATCTGGATCTTTAGAGCAAATGATACCAAATAGTGGTTCCATTGTTGATATAATAAAAAAACAATTAATTGATAAGGTTATTGTTTCAACAAAAACTAAAGACAGTGGGAATCAAACTCAAGCTGACAATACTAGGTATATCTCCGATATAGGAGGGAATCCTTCAAGGTTACTTGAACCACAACGTGGCTCAGGTTATCCTTATATGCCAAACATACATCCAGTAGGTGTGGGAAGTACTGATTTAAATCCTTTTGGTATAAATCCACTAGGTGTGCCCAGAACCCCTGGAGGAGGTGGTATGTTATTTGTGCCTCCCGGAGGTGGAAGTTCAGATGTGAATATCGGGATACCAAGAGGGTCTCTGCCACCAGGAGCTAGATTTGATCCGTTTCGACCACCCGATGTCGACAGATTTAATCCAAGAAGACCTACCAACCCCGATAATGACGAAATGCCTCCACCTGGCTTCGATGATATGTTTATGTAAAATTTTTATTTGTTAATTTTGCTAAGGTTGCATTTACTTTCTTTATTTTCAATGTAAAGGGTACTAAGAATAAACTTACTTCTTGCTGTCTTTTCTCTAGTTTTCTTTTACGCTGTCTATATTTCTCTAATAAACGATTTAATTTTGCTCCCAATTTATGATCTATAGTTGATGGTGAAAGACCCATCAAAAAATATTCTAATTCCTTTTTCTTTTTTTCTGTCGGTGGAGCCGCTTCTGCCATTACTGGCGGACGTTCAGGAGGCCTATTTAACATTGGGAATGGAATATTTTAGATATACGTAAATTAATATTTTACTAATGCATGTGAGTTACATGTATTTTATAACTTTTTAATGACTTTCTAAATATTTAAATTATATTTTTTTCTAAGAATCGTTTTACAACATGGTTAAAATACAGTTCAGTTCATTTCACACTATATCAAGGAATTGTGGAAAATGCTTTGAGAGGAATATGGATTGTGGTTAGTAAACAGAAATATATATTTTGGCTTTTTTTTTGCTAGCAATAGAATGTAAATTAAACATTTACAAAATAATAAAGAAGTAAATATATTCCATTCCAAAATTTTCATCATAATTTGTACGTTTTTTTATTAAAAAATCGAATTTTGTTTAAATTAAATAATACAAAATATGAAATCTGGAAAAACAACACTACTAAATGTATTATTCCTCAGAAGTTGATGAAAAAATAATTGGGAACGAAATGTTCACCTTTCTAAATGAACTATGTATTTTCTGGATTAAGAAAGATTATTAGAACACTTTTTATTACTCTAACAGTTCAGTTTATTATAATTTTTAAAAAATACATTGTCTATTTTAACTTACTTTACGTTGCTTTCCCACTTAACTGTAGTTAGTAAGCATAAAAAATAAATGAATAATTATTAATAATATATATTACAATTAATAGAAAATGGTTGTGTGAAATTTATTTTGAAAAGTATTGTAATTAAAACATATTTAAATTCCACCACAGAATGCTATATTATTTGTCCCAATGAAAGTGATTCATTTTAAATAAGGCACGAAACTTCTTTGTTTTTATTATTGATTATTTAAAATAATCTTTTCATAACTCAGTACATGTCAAGAAACACGTCTATGTTGAAATTATTATAGAAACTTTGGCATAAGCTTGGAACTCTGTATTTTACCTCTTAGAATATAATGGATATTCTAGCATCATAATTTACAAATCAGGTACATCTAAAGTGTGTACAAATCTTGCGTTGAAATACATAGGTGGTTATACACAAATTTTTCGTTTCTAATTTAATTGGCCTTAAATACTTCAATTTTGAACAATTTTTACATTTATCCAATAACCTCAATGCTTCACAAATGAAAATTGAGCACCTCAATGAAAAAGTAATTTTCTATTTACAAGATGCGTGCAGTGCCATCTATGAATTAGCACGTATATTACGTTATGAGATATATGTTATAGGTTGTTAATTAATTTATTTGAAATTGTAAAAGATTGTCGATGAATCTTTTATTTTAATTAATATTATGAGTTTCGTTATTATAACGATCATTAAATTGTTATAAATATTTATATAGTATATCCAGATTTTCGACTAAGAAATATTTCATATATATATAAGGCATATGTTATTCGATTATAATTCACACGTGCAATGTACCTGCCTTTCAGTTCAGCTTCTATGATCTTCTTGTCAACGATAAGATGCATTTCGAAGAATTCCGGGTTTAATTTTCTCTGTCTCAGTGTGGCTACTCGTCTGTTATTATTCACGCCTTCAACAGAAATTGGAAATAAATCTAAGGGATCAATAAAACGATGCTTCAATTTATTCATTTGAATCTCCGATTTTTCAACGTCAAAAGCTAGTTTCCTTTTCACCAACGCCAAGTCGGCGTCCATTTTTTCTTGTAAATTTTTCGAAATCCTTGGATCCAATTCCAGAACTTCCCTAGGTATTACTTGGCTCGGTAGGAGTTTCTTATTCCTTTTCAGCAGCTGGTGGAATTCTTTTCTTAAAGAAAATAACCGTTCTAGATATTTCTTTTTATTATCGTTGGCTAATTTGTTTTTTCTGTCTTCTTCAGCTTTCACAATGGCTTGTTCCAAGCTTAGCGACGTGTAACTCGTGTCGTCGTCGTACAGTGATTCGTATTTTTTGAATACTGGAACTTCTTTCGGGGCACTTTTTAAGTATTCGTTGTTTTCTGGATAAAATTTATAGGAAAAAACATTTCCGTCATGACCGCAACTGAAAAAATACTTTTCGTCGTAGCTAAAGCACATTCTCGGAATAAATCCATTGTAATTGTCATGCATGGAAAGCTGCCAGTAATCGGAGAGGTCGCTAAAATCTTCTTTGACTTTATTTACACGTATCGCGCCGTTTTGCATAGCGAAGATTAAGTATTTTTTGTTGTGGCTGTAAAAAAAAGTAATATTTAGGCAGAGATATAGTAGTGATTTCTGCAAAAACAAATAATAAGTGAATAGAGAGTAATGAGCAGAACGGGTCTAAAATAATAATATAGGTTTGACATCTTGAATATGTAAATCTAGCAGCCATCTATGAGCGAAATTCGCAATTACGTAGTTGTCAAAGCAATATAGTGAATGAAAAATTAAGGTATGTATATCCGTATGGAGATTAAATCGAATGAAAAAAAAACGCGGTGATTTCTGTAAAAGCAAATAATAAGTGAATAGAGAATAATGAGTAGAAAGGGTCTAAAATAATAATATAGGTTTGACATCTTGAATATGTAAATTTAGCAGCCATCTATGAGCGAAATTCGCAATTACTTAGTTGTCAAAGCAATGTAGTGAATGAAAAACTAAGGTATCTACATTCGTATAGAGATTGAACCAAATGAAAAAAGCCGTTGCAATTTCTGCAAAAACAAATAATAAATAAATAGAGAGTAATGACTATAATACCGTCATACAACAGGTGATCGAAGATCAAGAATAACTGAATAGAGAGTCATGGGTAAATAACTTTTTACAATAGGTGATCGAAGATAATTTTATAATGCAAAAGAAGAATTAATAAGGTTTTTTGGTTTCGAATTTACTTTAATGATGAATATAGGCAGTTTACAAAGTTTAACAGACAGTTTTAATTCTTCTTTTATCTTTTAATGGTACCAAGAAGTGCTTTAAACACAAAAAATAAAGTTCACAACAAGATGAGACAAAAAAATAGTTGAAGAAGCAACATTATAAAAACGTCTAAAATGCTAGTTAAAACGATTCAAACAGTAATTTAAAAATCCGAAATTTACAATCAAAGCTACAAATTAAATTCGTTAAAAAATATTTTTAAAAATAGATTAAAATATGAAACGTGTTTACTTATAACAAAACGAACTTACTTATAGACGAAGCTACTAACTTCTACATCGTCAGCGTCGCATATCATTTTAAACCTGTATGGGACTTCTGCCTTTTGGTCTATGAAATACTCGTAAATGTAGCCAGCATCGTACCCACCGACAGACAACCATAACGTACCATTGGGAGTTTGTTGAATCCAGAGTATTTTATTCGGCACCTCAGGTATGAACAATGGCTCAAGTTCTTCTTCAGATTCGGAATCGGCTATAAATTATTAAATTACTTTTTACAACAGATACTTCTTTCTACAGATTATATTTCAAATTTCCTCTGACCATAATTCATTCCGTTTTTCACAAAATTTACTCAGAAGAAAATATTTTGGTAATGCAGAGGTGCGTAAAATGCGTTTTGAGCAATTTTTTGCAGAGAATAGAACAAATTTCGGAAGAATTTTTAAAGTTCCCGATAAATGGTCTAAAGTTATCAAGAAAAACGATGCTTTCTTCTTCAAAAATCGTTTTTCGAACAACCTGATGCGTTCAGGCAAGAAAGACAAACAATTACCTAAGAATATTTCCTCATCTACTTCGAGGCCTGGATTTTCCTTCTTGAATTTCTCCATTTCCACGCGTTTCTTTTCTCTTTTAACAGCTTTCCGGGCTTCGATTTCCTTTATTTTAATGTCCCTGCGAATTTGCGCCTTGTACGTTACGAAACGTTGATGAATTACCTCTGCTCGTAGAAGGTAGGTAATTTTGGTGTAATACTGGGGTTCTGTTGGTACTGTTATTTGATCGATGTAGCCGTGAAGGCAGCCAAGTATGACCGTGTCATCCTAGAATTTATACGCACATAGAGTCTGGTAGAAAAAAAATTGAACTTCGTACGCCAATTAGAAATAGAAGATGAGATTCGAACCCATCACCGTACACCGAAATATACCTTGAATCTGTGGAGCAAAAATGTAAAGCAAAAAGACCTAAAAATGTTTGCGATGTATTTTGCGATGTTTTTAATAAAATTTAATTCTCTTTTGTATCACAGTCTTAGTCATGGGGATTTTACTAAACGATTAATACGTTCAAAGAAGCCATGTTATCATTTGTATCCGCCAGTGCAGATGACTGTTAAAACTTACGAGGATAGTTTGACAAGTAGTGAGAATGACACATAGGTGGCGCTCTAATTGGTAAAACAAATGCACTGTAATTTAGGTTGCCTATCTATATGTTTACATTCCGATATTTAGAAAAATAGGTTGATTAGTTTATTTTTGACAGCGGATTGAAAAAGAAAAAATGGAAAAAGCAGAGCATCGTGCGGTGATTAAGTACTTCGTAATTAAGGGTATGAAAGCTACTGAAATAAAAGATGAGTTACGGGAAACATTAGGTGAATCTGCTCCATTATCCGCCACAATAAGTATATGGGTAAATGAATTTAAACGTGGTAGAACAAGCTGTGTTGATGAAGCGCGCTCTGGAGCACCCAAAATCGTGACTTCTAAGGAAATGATTGTAAAAATCCATAATATTATTACGCAAGATCGACGACTCAAAGTGAGAGAGATAGCAGACATGGTAAACATTTCAAAAGAACGCGTACACCATATTTTAACGAAAGAGTTGGGCCTTTCCAAGCTTTCGGCAAGATGGGTGCCGCGATTGCTTACGACTGATCAAAAGTTCACTCGTTTGCGCATTTCCAATGAGTGTGTGGACCTTTATAAGCGGAATCCGGTTGATTTTTGTAGGCGATTTGTTACTTGCGATGAAACTTGGATACACTACAGTACACCCGAACCTAAACAATAGACGAAACAATGGTTAGACCGTGGTTCTGCACCTCCAAAGAAAGCGAAAACCACCTGATCGGCAAGCAAGGTGATGGCATCAATTTCACATCCACGACGAGCTTATTATCTTGGTAAATAAGTATTTTGCAAGCCTTCCGGAATTGCATTTTAGAGATGGCATAAGGGCATTGGAGCACCGATGGAATAACTGTATTGCTCTTTTAGGAGAATATATTGAAAAATAAAAATTATTTTGTATTTAAAAAATTCGTTTTTCTTTTCCATTCTCACTATTTGTCAAACTACCCTCGTATAAGGCCGAAGAGCAACATATTAAAGTTGTTTTTGTAACTACTGAAAATCATTTAGCCGTACCGGCACAGAATTTAAAAAAATATTTTCTTCCTGGAGGACAACTTCATAGCAAGTTACGAGTGGATCAGGGACCCATATCACTTCCTTTAATTTCAATGATTTCTTGTGAGACTCCGGAAGGTTTCACAACTGTTGAAAAAGAAATCTTCATATACACGGGAAATGGCGAAGTCAAAAGACAATAGTAATAAATTACTGTTTGAATTTTGTGCGGGAATCGATGATGAACTTTATTCACTAAAAACAAGAGCATTTTGTATACTGTTACCATTTTCAACATTACACTTTTGCGGAACTGGATTTTCTATGGTCGTTGTTTTTAAGGCAAGATATAGATCTCAGCTAAATATAGAAAAAGAGAGCGTCAATTTCAAATACTGAACCGTTTTTAAAAAGCTTTGTTCTGGAAGACAGGCCCAAGGGAGTCACTGATAATTGCGAAACTCGTTTGGAATATATGTCAGAATGTACTCTATTGAATTTTTTCGGCAAATTTAGCAATGTTCGCGTCCCCAGCGCCTCACAAGTTGAGAATCACTTTTTTACACACTTACCCTGTCTTTGTGCCAAGTTATGTAAGTTACTACATCAGTTGTGGCAACATAACCAATTGGCACCAAGTTAACGTATTCTTGCACTTTTTCAATTTTGAAAACGAATATTGTTTTATCTTCACCACTGGTCACTAAGACCGTTCCACTGGGATTTATGGACATGTAAGTCAGAGGCTTATGATGCGGTTTGACTATCTGGAAATGTTTTGCTGTTTATTAAAATCTAAATTTATTATTGATTTGTAATCACCTGTATTATTGTGACTGAACTAGTTTTCGTTTTCTCGTTAATGCTAACTACGCCCACGCGAAGATTGCCGTCATCGAATCCGAATATCAGAACGTTGCCCGATGAATCTATCTGAAAAGCGTCCGAAGCTGAAAAGTCTGCGTTCTTTTAGGTGCGCGTACTTACGCTTAGGGGAAGCCACAGCATGCAAACTCCTTTCGCAGGGAATTGGTGTCGGGAGAGTTTTTGCCGGGTTATGTAATTGTAAAAGTAAACTCTACCGTCCGAGCCAAAGCTAGCTAAGTAATTCCCCCATGGGCAAGTAGCTATATCCACTACTGCTCCAGCATGACAGTCGTATAATTGCACCGAAGGCGACACTTGCAGTTCCGTTGTGAGATCAATAATCCACAAACCACCGTTTCCATCCTACCAATTCATTAATGGTTCAGTAAGAAGTAAAAGATTATCTGCTTCTGGGCTTCCGGGCTGGAACCGCGTCACTGGTATAACTGCCGACAATTCGTACTCACTCATATGGGATATCTTCAGGGCTCAATTACTGCTACTGTCTGTTGCACTGAAACTACTGCTACTGCCTTACGCATTGAAACTGAAACACAGTTTCAGTGCGACAGGTAGTAGCAGCTGAAACTCAAACACATATGAGTGGGTACGAAACGTCGGCAGTTATACCAGTGACGCTGTTACAGCCCGGAAGCCCAGAAACAGATAGTATGGACCACGACCGCGGAAGTCTATGCACCAGAAGAACTAAAAAATATTTACAATACCTGAGCGTAATAAAAAGTATCCGCCGGGTCATTCGAACGTTTGGAAACACACATAAATTCTACGTTCGGCGTGTAGAAGTCGTATATTGGTTCTAATTGCACTACCCTGTCGTCATCCGGTGGATCAGCTTGATCTATAGTGTCGTAGTGCCATGCACGAATTCTACCGTCCATAGACACCGTCCAGAGTTCCCCGTCTTTAAAGTCGAACTGAACAACGGGACCTTCGTGGCATCTCTTGCGTAGTTTTCGAAAAACTTCTAGTTTTATGAGTCCAGCTTCCCACACTAGAAAGTTTCCCCAAAAGCAGCCGGATATTACCTGCGGAGATTTAAGCGTGAAATTGGGAGAGACGAAGTCGAATTTGGAAGAAATGATTTTATAAAATTTTCAAAATTTAGTTTGGTGTCGATTAAGAATTCTTGTGATCCTCACAATTTTTGCAAAATATGTCCTGACCGGTCTCTAGAGTTAATTAAATAGAAGTTATGTAATTAGATGCGATAGAAGTTGATGTGTCTTAGAATAAAACAACGCTCTTTAAAAGCTAGTTCCATGACTTTATTATTATTTTGTATGCAATGCAACATACAACATACATATGTATGTTCTTATAATGGGTGATTCATTACGATATACTTTTTTTAATAGCGATTTTTTGACATATAAAGTGTAAGTCGTGTCAAACTTTCATGCTATTTTAGTTAAGTATTGTGTGACATTTTATTACGGAAAGACTCAGCCCAGTACAGCGTCTATAAATTATTCAGCTGTATTACGAAAATCAGTGTTCCACGAGAAATGTGTTTCGTGAGCTTAGAGCGGTTTATGGTCTACGTAATCGGCCCACCGAACATACAATTGGCTATACCATCAAAAAATTTTAAACGCACTTTTCATTATTGATGACCGTGAAGAATCGATTCAACGTAGATGTCAACAGCTTAGCTTGTCGTATACCACAACTGGGCGTATTTTACGCAAAATCGCATAATCTCTATAACTAATAATTGAATTAAATGAATTTTGTAATACCTTTTCATCCGGCATTGGATATATTCCCAGAATATCCGAGTATTCCGTTTTTCCAAATCTACCTAATTCTCCTTGCAACTTCAATCCCGTGAAGGTCTTCGCCATTTTCCAAAATTTAATATGACTCAGCCCTGTAAAAATACACGTAAAAATTCCCTTAAAATATAAAAAAAATATTCGCTTTTACCGCATGTTGTCAAATGACCCGGCACGTACGGCGAAAACAACACCCTGTACACGTCGTTAACGTAAGACTTTGTCCTGAGTAGTATCTTAGACTTGGGCCAATTCCAAACTGTGATTAGGTGATCGGGTTCACCACCTTGTGATACTAACAATTCACCGTCTGGACTGGAAATTGATAAAAATTCATTTTGCGAATTTATTAAATATAACTTCTCATCATTTTAAAATACCTGTAGTTCAAATGGGTGTAACATTTTGAAGTACCTTCTCTGAGTAAGCAGACGATTTCCATTGATGGCCATTCATATACGATTATAGGTGGGTGTTCACCATTTTCTGCGATCGCTATGTGAGGATAGTTCTCATTGGGGTTTTTCTGAATTAAGACGTATTTAATTAGTTATGTGTACAAAAACGTTCACGTTACTTTAATAACAGGAAGCAAGCAGTACATGCAAATGGGAAGCTGAGTGAAATATTGACATCAGACTGTGGGATACCACAGGGATCACTTCTTGGACCCTTGTCATTCTCTATATATATGAATGATTTTCCATAGAACTTCCGAAGTTACTCAGTATTGTATGCAGATGATACGACTTTTGTTTGTAGAGCTAAAAATGCGGAGTGTCTTGAGAGAGAAATAAAAGAAATGTTGGATCAAACTTCGAAGTGGCTTTCTTTCAACGGTCTGCTTCTTAATGAGGACAAAACAATTCGTTTATCGTTTACATCCAAACGAAATAAAACTCCAGATAACACAGGATCTGCGAAATTGTTGGGCATTTATTTGAATACGAGATTAACTTGGAGAACTCATATTGACATCCTCCCCAATAAATTATCTTTTGCATTATACACTATTCGAAGAATACGAAACATTATAAATAATGAAGTTTCCACAACGGCTTACTCCATAACTCATTCTAGAATGAGTTATGGAATTCGGTTGTGGGGCGATTCGGCATATGCTGATGATGTATTCATACTACAGAAGAAGGCTGTTCGAATAATCGAAAGTGTAGACCGGTTTGCTCACTGTAGGGATTTGTTTATAAAAAACCGAATAATGTCCCATCCAGCTACACACATATATAAAAAATTATTTAGTACTACGTTAGAATTTCCATCACTAGAGAAAAGAGGAACAGTGTTGAAACGTCAATTAAGATCAGACGATAGGGTCCAAATCCCTCCACATAGGATCAGCAGAAGCAGTTTTTGGACTTTAAAAAACAAATGAAGTCATTTCTTTTGCAAAATTCAGTCAATGAATCCATAGATTTTATGAAAAAATATTAATGTAAATATACTATACATGAAACACACACACATGCACAGGCACACACACACGAACACGGACACACACATAAAACACATAACAAACATTTGACGTTACTATTTCGTTTTGTATGAGCTAGTAAAATAAAGTATATTATTATTATATAAATAAAGAAGGAGAAAAGAAATATTAGTATATTACGAGCATTGCTATATCTCCGGTATGGGCAACCTTTGACATGTTCTGGGCCAAACTTTAATGTGCAAATACGTTCGCGGGCCGCGTTTAAAAGTAGTGCACTTTAAAGTAGTGTTCATAATTTTTAGCGATAGATATCAGACATGAAATAATACGACGAATGTCTCGCGGGCCGTATCAAATTTTACAGCGGGCCGTTTGTTGCCTACATATGCTACATCTAATGGAATATATATCTTAATAACTTCGTTCGCAAAATAATGTATTTTTGTACCTACTATATACTATGAATGAGATATACTCCGGCTGCCAGTTTTGTTTACATACCATTATTATAAAGACTGTTCTACATAAATTCGGCAGATATATTTTCCTGTACATCGTAAATCCTTTTGTGGTACCTACGAGGATAGTTTGATATGTAGTGAGAATGACACATAGGTGGCGCTCTAATTGGTAAAACAAATGCACTGTAATTTAGGTCGCCTATTTATATGTTTACATTCCGATATTTAGATAAATCGGTTGATTAGTTTATTTTTAACAGCTGATTGAAAAAGAAGCAACACGTAGTTTTGTTAAAATGGAATTGAATATCGTGCGGTGGTTAAATACTTCGTAATTAAGGGTATGAAAGCTACCGAAATAAAAGATGAGTTACGGGAAACATTAGGTGAATCTGCTCCATTATCTGCCACAATAAGCAGATGGGTAAATGAATTTAAACGTGGTAGAACAAGCTGTGTAGATGAAGCGCGCTCTGGAGCACCCAAAATCGTGACTTCTAAGGAAATGATTATAAAAATCCATAATATTATTACGCAAGATTGACGACTCAAAGTGAGAGAGATAGCACACATGGTAAACATTTCAACAGAACGCGTACACCACATTTTAACTAACGAATTGAGCCTTTCCAAGCTTTCGGCAAGATGGGTGCCGCGATTGCTTACGACTGATCAAAAGTTCACTCGTTTGCGCATTTCCAATGAGTATTTGGACCTTTATAAGCGGAATCCGGTTGATTTTTGTGAACGATTTGTTACTTGCGATGAAACGTGTATACACTACAGTGCACCTGAAACTAAACAACAGTCGAAACAATGGTTAGAACGTGGTTCTGCACCTCCAAAGAAAGCGAAAACCATTTTATCGGCAAACAAGGTGATGGTATCAATTTTTTGGGATTCAAAAGGCATTTAGCTCATTGATTACCTTCAGAAAGGTGCTACAATAAACGGACAATATTATGCAGAACTTCTACAAAAATTAAATGTTGAGATTCGTGCTAAACGGCCAGGAATGGCAAAGAAAAAGATTCTGTTTCACCAAGACAACGATCCCTCGCATACCAGTACAGTTGCTATGTACAAAATCCAGGAGTTGCATTTCCTATTAGTACCGCATGCGCCTTATTCGCCGGATCTAGCCCCTTCCGACTTCCACCTTTTTTCTAAATTGAAAACGGCACTAGGTGGAAAGAAATTTTCGTCTAACGACGAGCTTATCATCTTCGTAAATGAGTATTTTGCAAGCTTTCCGGAATCGCATTTTAGAGGTGGCATAAGGGCATTGGATCATCGTTGGAATAAATGTATTGCTCTTTTAGGAGAATATATTGAAAAACAAAAATTATTTTGTATTTAAAAAATTCGTTTTTCTTTTCCATTCTCACTACTTGTCAAACTACCCTCGTATTGTAGTCCTGACTACCGATCTCTGCTTATGATAAGTGTCCTGTAATATACTACTACAACAATTTCAACCGCAGAAAATTTTATGTTTCTTCACTATTGAAAACTGTTTTTATTTATGTAATTGACGTATTTTAAACATGAGGTTTTATGTTATAATTATATCAGAGAATTATAAATATGCCAAACAAATTTTATCAAAGTTTTAATGATATTTCTATTGAATAGCAAATAAACATAGTTCCTTTTGTTTATAAATAACCACACACTAGTGTCAATATTTTTATTTCTGCACCTTTCCAATAATATTTATAACAAAAAAAACCTTTTACTAATCGTTATTTCAAGGAACTATTGCTTTGCAGTTTCACCTATACAGGAAAGTTGGGAATTTTGTAATTCCGATGAATCGAGCCGGATGGAAAGCTTCTTGAAAATATTTAGAACTTTGTTCCACCGCAAAAAAAACAGTACGGAAACGTTTTACATGCTTCTGAATGAATAGTGTTCAGTAACGGTGGAAAAAGTGTCAGTTACACAATATTGTAGGCCACGAAATTACTTCTATGGTTGGGAAAATATACTTGACTATATTACGTGTCACGTGAAATTTGAATCAGAAAGAAGAGAAAATTATATTATTTCCTGCTACTCCATCGTTAATTAAATACACAGAAATTAATTAAAAATTTCTGCGCTGGAGAAGGACTCGAACCTCTATCTGCCGTTTTCTAGACGACTGCTTTACCAATTAAGCCACCAGGCAGTGTAACTTCGAGTCCTTTAACACGCCATAAATCGTATTATGGAGCAGATCTAATATTTATTTAAAAACCCACAGTTCGGTTATGATATCGTAATTATATATAAATATATAAATTAGTTTCACGATGGGAAATTTAATGAAAATTATATTATTTTCTGCTACTCCATCGTTAATTAAATACACAGAAATTAATTAAAAATTTCTGCACTCTTACACTGCCTGGTGGCTTAATTGGTAAAGCAGTCGTCTAGAAAACGGCAGATAGAGGTTCGAGTCCTTCTCCAGTGCAGAAATTTTTAATTAACTTCTGTGTATTTAATTAACGATGGAGTAGCAGAAAATAATATAATTTTCATTAAATTTCCCATCGTGAAACTAATTTATATATTTATATTGTATATAATTATGACACAGAAAGAAGAGAGTTTATTAAAATGCATAAAAGCAATTTTGAATTTAAAATTAGACAATATTATAGGAATTAGTTTTAGTTTGTATGGAAGACGTATTCAAATTTAACTAAGAAACAAATAAAACACTGTCTAAATTGTATATTATAGTAGAAGTACAATACAAGTTACAATCATCTTTATACAGAAAAATGAAAAACGATAATTAAATCCGCTTGCAAAAAAGGGGTAGAGGTAAAATATACATACAAGGTTATTTGTCGATAAAAGACCATTCTTCGAAATATCTATGAATATAAATAAAGGAAAGACTAATGAAATTATTAGGTACTACAAAGGGTATTAGGAAAGTTTTGTAATATGACACAACCACGAATCTGCTATCTTGGGTCTTTGGTGATGAGGACACACCCGTAGTTGTCAGAAAATCCCGATCTGTATAGAAGAAAATGATAGCTGTATTTTTCAAATCGAGTGGAATTGTGGAAGGCGCCGTTTTGGACACACAGAAGACAGTCACAGCTAAGTGGTATACTGAACAGTGCCTGCCTACAGTCATTGGATCTATGAAGAACCTGCGGCCAAAGTCAAGAATGGACACCTCGTTCTTCCATCACGATAACGCTCCAGCTCACCGCACCAAAGCCTGCACCGAATATTTGACCACGACAGATCTTGCTCCCTGCGACTTTGCATTATTCCCACATGTGAAAATGAAGCTGAAAGGGAGGCGGTTTTCCAGTGATGCGGACCTTCTGCGGGCTCGGGACAACGAGTGTGCTTTACTCCCTAGTGAAACTTGGCAGAACTGGTTTAAAGATTGGTTTCGGAGGATGGAGAGGTGTATTGAGTGTAGAGGAAATTACTTTGAAAAGATTAAATAAACAAAGCTGTATTGCAAAACTTTCCTAGTACGCTTTGTATTTGAGTAAAGGATTAAGGTTGAAAATATTGATTACGAAGAATGAAGATAAATTTAAAAGTGGTGATTCTCATTGATCATTAAGAAGCATACACTCAATAACCTTCATGCATTTTGGGAAATGTAGTTTCATACATTTGTTACGTATAGTACTTCCGGTTTAAAATCATTATGTATACACAGTCTGTTGCAGAGAAAACCGAATTTTGTTAAAATAAAAACAAAAGTATACTATTTTGGTAAAATTTGCTTACTTTTATTCAAAGTAGTCGCCCTCGTCTTCAATACAACGATTCTCACGTGTAGTTTAGAGAATAGATCGAAATCACAGGGGGGCCAAATCCGGTGAATAACCATTCACCGGATGGTTCAAATGCAATTTATAGTTAGAAAATCAGTGTTAAGCGTCGAGCGATGAGATGGTGCATTATCATTATCAACAAACGCCAGCAGCAATTTTCACGATATTGAGGGCACGCACGATGAATGCGCACAAAAAGACGCATCATAACACCAAGATAATATATATAGCAATGAGCGTTTGACTAGTCGGTACAAACTCTTTGTGAACTATGCCTTTCAAATCATAAAAACAAATCAACATTTTCTTTACTTTCGACTTCTCCAAACGACTTTTTTTCGGTCTTTCTTCGTTTGGATGCTTCCATTCGGAGCTTTGACGCTTGGTCTCTGGATCATATTGAAAACACCACGTCTCATTGCCAGTTACAATAGAATACCTTAAGTTTTCGTCCTTTTTTGAGTCTTTTACTAAGTCTGTACAATGTTGAATTCAGTTAGCTTGTTTTGTTGCTTATCGGTAAATCTCAATTTTTAATTTACGGTATTTAATAATTTCACGGTATAACGCGCACAGAAATAAGTCCATAGCAGAATGCTACCAATTACTATTTCGTCTTTTCACTTGACTTTAACCGTCAAGAGCCGTCACACACGTCAAACGTTTTAAAGTCAAGTAAAGAGACGAAACAGTAACTTGTAGTATTGTGGTACGGTCTTACTTCCGTGCGAGTTTCGCCGCGGATTCAAGTGTAACACTTGTAATTAATTTTTTGCTGATGGTGACGACTTAGTTGTCGAAATACATATGTAGAATACCAACATTATTGTGCGAAGGGGTTTTATTTACTTTTTTCGATTAATTCAACCAGCCGCAGTCTCCTTGAAAGTTGTCCACCATAAAATATTGTTTATGAAGCCATGACACCTCCACAGAGGAGATGATTACAAGCATTGAAACGTCGATTAACCTTTATTAGAGAGGCTTGTAAAATCTAAATTAAGAAGAACTTACAGCAGCACAAACGAAAATGTTAATAATGAGTGATACTTGATTAAAACTCTTAAGTCGAAAGACTTTTTATTTAAAAGCAAATAAAGGAAAAAGTTGGTAATTTTGGACTTCCAAAAATTGAAAAACTTAATTTTAGAAGGTTCTTATGTTGAATTTAAGAAAAATTCGTTTCCTGCAATGATAGGGGTTTTCACAAGCTAGTGTGTGTTTGGTTTTAGCGGAAAGTAGTGCGCTGAACTTCCTGTGTGAGTTTAACCGCAGATCCAGGTGCGACACTGTGATTAATAGTTTTCTGATAATGACAACTTAGTTGTCGAAGTACCTATACAGAATACGTACATTGGTGTGGTAAGGGGTGTCATTTACCTTTATTTTTGATTACTAATTCAATCAACCACAGTCTCCATTAAAATTTACCTGCATACTAGTGTGGTAAAGTGTTTATATTATCCGTTTTAGTATTACGCAGTAGTAAAATCCTAATTATTAAATTTGTTAAAACTCTTACAGTGCAGCTAATCTATTTAAATTGTGTTCTTTTATTTTCGCATGATGTCACTGATAATGAGACACTCTGTAACTACAATTCATTTGTATCGCGCTTCCGATCATGCTGCACCAGTAAACTTGGACGATATTTTTAATCTTTGTGCCGTTTGATAAGCTACTGAGATAGATAGTTACCGCAAAGTGTGTCAAAATATTGGGTCGAACTAAAAAGCTGAAAACCGGTCATTTGGGGAAGTGGTACGTTAATCATTCTTCCGCTATTTTGTCACGTAACATCGAAATATTCAAATACATATTATTGACCATCAATGGCGAACTTTTCTTTTAAGTATCGCGGTAAATTTTGACTCACATACGCTAAAATTATTACAGTATCTGTATTAACAAAGATATCTTGGTAATGGGAGACGTTTCAAAAGCATTTCCTTTCAATTACTTTCCGATGTAGTGTGTTTCCTTTCATCATTGGTAAAATACGTTCAAAAACCATATTTTGGTTTAATGCATTTTGAGATTTATCCGTTGTATTGAATCATTGTTCCTTTTATGAGGAAATATGAAGACAAAATAGAATAATTACGTTTATTCTTTTTAAGAAGATTTTAACGTTGATTATAATAAAATATTAGCTAGTACTTGCTTAGCTAATCAAAAATATAAAAAAAACCATGTGATAAGATTTTTCAATAGCTATGTTGTCTTCTACAGTAGTAATTAAACACAGTATTCAACATGAACATACAGTAAAGCTAATGAAAAAAGGTTAATAAAGCAGCTTACCACATCAATGTTCGTTTTCTTATATGTATTTCAATAACTAAGTTGTTATCATCTGCGGATAATTAATCACAGTGTCCCAACTGGATGCGTGGTAAAACGCGCACAGAAACCAGAACGCTACAAATTACTGTTGCGTCTCTTTACTTGACTTTAACCGCCAAAAGCCAAACGCACGTCACACATTTTAAAGTCAAGTAAAGAAACGAAACAGTAATTTGAAATATTCTGGTACGGACTTGTTTCTGTGCGAGTTTTATCGGATTCAGGTGCGAAATTGTGAGTAATTAATCGCTGAAGATGAGAACTTAGTATACAGAATATGGACGTTACTATGGAGAAGGGTTTTGCTTACACTTTTTGATTAATTCAATTAACCGTAGTCTCCATGGACGAAAGACTGTTATTTCAAAAGCTGAAAAGAAAACATAGTAATTTTGAACTAAATAGATTAATTCCAAATTGAAAAACCTAAATATCATTAGCAGATAATTAATCACAATGCGGTATCTAGATCCGCGGTAAAACTCGCACAGAATAACTCTCCCCAAACTTCCCCACCAACCACCAAATACACACTGAAATATATTCAGTGTGTATTTGGTGATTAATATAAAAATATCATCGCTCATTTGTTACTGTCGTTTTCTCATTGGTTATTGAAATTATCTTATAAATATAAGCCCAGTTTGAAATGAAAAAGAATGTTTTGTCAGTAGTATAGCAAACATGTATAAGTTTTGCTAAAAGAAAAATAAATGGTAGTCTAGAAAATTAATGTATTGGTAGTTAGTCAACACTTACGATATTATCCAGAACAATATAATGATCAATTTGTTTTATTATTAGTGAATAGTAAATTTAAATAGGTTATACCAATTTAAATGGGAGTGTTTATAAATTAGTAGAACATTGAGTGAAATCAATAAATTATAAATCCGTGTCATGTTCATTAAACACATAAGGATAAACAAACCTTAAGCGCAGGTATTACTAAAGTAAAACCAACACAAATAGTAAATCTATCTATGGACAGCAGTTGATGACGTGATTTTGAAGATATCTATTGACAGAAAGGCCAATGATGCAATTATGAGTGGTATGTGAATGGGATATAAAGATTTTTATTAAGTAGAATTGCTAACTTATTTAAAGCCGTGATCATGAGGCTCAATTATAACAATATTTTGTAATTCTCTCTATCTCTAAAATGACCGGATTATTAAAATCGAAATTGTGATCATTATTTTTTACATGTGTGGCCAAGGCACACGAGTTCTTACCTAGTTTGCAATCACTTATGTGCTGAGTCACCCTTTGTTTTATAGATTGTGATGTGTGACCTATGTAACATCCGGAGCAGTCTTTGCAAGATAGTCTATACACCACATTCGACTTTGACCACAAAGGAATTTTATCTTTGACTTTTGTGAAGATATCTTTAATTTTTTTTAACATTGTATTTCACTATTGTGCTAGAGATATTGGTGCTACTTAATATTTTAATTAACTGATTAGTTAATGGCTCAACATATGTAACTTCTTGTATTTACTTTCTGAATGTAACTTATCATCTTGCGGTCCATCATAAAAATTGTTGTTTTTAGTAAATATCAAGTGTTTTAGTAGAGGTTTAGGATAACCGTTGTTGATGAAAATTTTTAATAAATGGTTCAAGTTTTCTTTTATGAATTCTGGATCCGAGATGTGAAGGATTCGGTTTCTCATGGATATTATAGTATTAAATTTTTGGGAATTGGGATGGTGAGAACGATAATTAATGAATCTGCCAGAAGCCGTGGGTTTTTGATACCAGTTCAATTTAATTCTATTGTCAGGTGATCTTATAACCAAAGTGTCTAGAAAAGGAACAGATCTTTCTTTTTCTGTTTCTACAGTGAACTGAATGTGTTTATCCATAGAATTAAAAATACAGAGAGTTTCCTCTATCATATTGTGCGGTACAGAACAAATAATATCATCAACGTACTTGAACATGAGACCGGGTTTGAAAGGTAACTGCGGGATAGTTTTGTCTAACAAATAATCCAACACAAGTAATGCCAAAATTGGACTAATTGGTGTGTCCATGGGAGTTCCAAAATTTTGGGAATAAAATGTATTATTAAAGCTAAAGTAACTATTATTGAATATGAATTCTATTAAAATTATGAAAATTATGAAATTGTTCTTTGTTAACATGCAGTAAGGTTCTATCCAATCCCATCTGGATATTAATATTTCTTTGACTAACTAGGAGGATTTCACACGTAAAATGATTTAGTTTCAAATGTAAATTATTTGTGTCACATGCTCTGACCTTTACTTACCACTGACGCTAGTACAATAGTTTATAACTTTATTTATTAGTATTTAGTATGACAAACCACATTTTAATGTTTTTAAAGAATTTTTTAAATTAATCTAGTTTTTGTAATAAAAAGATAATAATTGTGAGCATGATTAAAATATTGTACATGTTATTGTTTTTTAGAACTCCTGAGGAAGCTATACATTTATAGCGAAATATAGAGGATACAACAAATGATTGTTTTTTAATTTTTTAATTTTCTTAACAGTTGACCGAATACCCGACGAATTTCATTGATTTGGATTATCTTATAACGGTCGACCAAAACACTTTTAGCTAATTATATATATATATATATATACATAGATTGAAATTTTCTTTTTATGTTTTACAGATGTTTTAGGATATGATGTAAAAACAGTGCCTTTTAGAAAAAAAAATAATAATCTCATTGTATTTTTGAGTGTCCAAACTCATATAACTAACAGTGTACATTGATCATAATAAAGTAAATGTTGTTTTGACTATGTCGAACTATAATGACTCTGTGTTTAAGTCACGGTGGTAAATTACCCATTTTATTTATTTTTCAAGGTTATTTCCATTCATTATGTATTCAAAATACATTCAGAGCAGTATTTGAATTGTTTGTGTCAAAAAATTAATGAGTAGAAAAAGAAGCGTCTAACGTAAGTATGCGTTAGCTTTAATAATACTTAACTGTAATGTGACCCAATCCACCACCAAATGCACTTCTTCTAAAGGTCAGTTGCTTTGTGTTTACGTCGAAGAAATTGATTAAATTCCCCGAAATAAAGATGATTGTATTTTCATCTGCCACTACCATGTTATAATATTTTTTGCAGTCATAACTGTATGAAAAACTAGTAGATCGTCAAGAAAAATAAATATGATATTCGTAGATATTTTTTTAAGTATATTAATGTAAAGTTGCATTAAAGGATACCTGAATTCTAGTATATTTGAAAGCAAAGTTGAATTCGTACTAGTATACGGTCTGGAAATAAAATCTTCAGATCGCAGAACCAAAGGTTCTTCTTCGGTGATTTCTTCGTCGTACAAAGTTTCGTCTTCATATTCTATGCTTGTTCTATCTTCGGGTAAATCATCAACGCCACTTTCTGTTTGTGACATGACAAATAGAAAAGCAGTCTATCGGTTGATTGATCGATTTGACGTGCGTGTTGTCATAGTTATTTCTCATATAGGGCGTTCTGTTTTCTAGCGTGTATGGAATGAATTGTACAGTACGCGACAAAAGTCTGGAATAAAATTCATTTTTTTTTAATTAATGTTTGACCAAAATGCTCGCATAATTTTTATTTGATGACGAAAAATAATTTCTACCACCTTGCGTGGTCGTCGACTAATTTTTTAAATTGCAAGCTTTTTTTTTCTATTGAATATTGACAATTCTCCAATTAGGCTTTGCTAAACTTTGAAGAAAATCCTGAATTTCGTCGAAAAATCATCTTCAGCGATGAAGCTCATTTTTGATTTAATGGTTTTGTCAACAAGCAAAATATGCGTTATTGGACAGCAACGAACTCACATGTGTTTCAAGAGACTCCATTGCAACCATAAAAAGTTACCGTCTGGTGTGAATTGCATTCTGGAGGTATCATTGGACCATATTTTATCGTCGATGGTGCCACATGCCACATAGCTGGTCAAGCAATTGATCTCTTGATGTGGAAGTTCGATAACCGTGTAATCTCGAGGAATGGTCTGGTCAAGTGGTTACCTCTCTCATGCGATTTAACGCCGTTGGATTTCATGCCGGAAGTATGATTGAACCATATTTAATCGTCGATGAAAATGATCGCCATGTTACGATCAATGGAGCTCGCAATCGTGCCATATTGGAAGACTATTTTTGGCCAGAATTGGATGAACTTCATATCAGTGATATGTGGTTCCAACAAGATTGGTGCTACATGCCACACAGCTGGTCAAACAATTGCTCTATTGAAGGGGAAGTTCGGTAACCGTGTAATCTCGAGAAACGAGCCGGTCAAGTGGCCACCTCGCTCATGCGATTTAACGCTGTTGAATTCATTCCTTCTTATGGGGCTATGTTAAGTTGCTGGCTTATGCCAAAAAGCTAACAACGGTAGAGAAACTTAGCGACAATATTGAACGCGAAATTACCAACGTTCCGGCCGATATATATGAAAGAGTGGTGTAAAATTAGCTCCAAAGAATTGATCGCTGCAAATGTGCTCGCGGTGGTCATATGAACGAGATTGAATTTCATAGTTAAATGTAACATGTGTACTGCACCTGGAATAAATTTCAGCACAATATCACAATTCTGTGTTTTATTTAAATACAAAATTGTTATGTCCTTATTGAAAAACCCAATACAAGGTTTCCAACATTGTAAATAACTCATTAGATTCATCAGACTTCATCTAACATATTACGATTGATTTTTTTTAAACATCTGGACACATTTGTAAAAGAAATCTTAAGGAAGAAGATGTTAGAAAGGTTTAAGACTTTAACGAAAGAGATAGCATATCCACTCATCCCTTATGTATTGCCCTATATATACGTGTAAATTTACTTTATTCAATGAACATAATTTAGAAAACGACAAACGTTCAATTATCATTGAAATACCCTGTATACATACATGCGTGTGATGATCTTTTTTTAATTGAATCTGTGAATCATCCCATTTGCGGTTAAAACTTTGAAGTCTTGTCACAATATCATCGTGAATTATTCAGAACAAAAAAGAGATAGGACGCAATAACACTATTCGAACTTTGTTATTTGCTGACAATGAGAAACCTTTAAACGACGATTAACTAAAGCGAACAGGTATATGAGTAAGTGTTCTTAATTTTCATTCATAATATTTGTCGAATGCGAGAAAGTTACTATGCTGCGATAATGATATACATGACTTTGAGCATTTTCAACACATTAGTCAGCGTATTTGTTAAATGACGTTTGTTTGACACAAAAATTAGAAATTAATTTCCTGCAAACTAATTATGAACATATGTACATGTACTCAGTGGTCTATACGTATTTGTATATACGTTTATCACACGATTATTTTGTACCATTTTACGTACCTAATTACTAAATATTATGTCATAAATATCTAATTTATTACAATGGATAAGATGCGCATACTAATACGTAGCATGCAATGCAAAGAATGTTTATTAGTAGATGTTGTAAGCTGATTATGATTATTACATCGTACCTATTTAGCGAATGTTAACTATCTGTTTGTATTATAACAGGTACCAAATACTACGTTTTGTGTGAGTTGACGATTTTTCTTTATAACAAACCACGTAAAATAGGCCATGAAAGCAGGTCATTTTTTGCGAGATTTGTGACGAAAAATACTCACACACGTCCATTTTTGTATCAACGTGGAATCTTGATTTAACGATTTTTGATTTTGTGTTATTTCAACTGCGAAGTAGGTGGATAATTTTCATTTTATAACTCTGGAAGCAACATAATAGCTAAATGATATATAAAGTTGGAATACTTTTTCCGTGGACCAGGATCGTAACTAGGCAAGTGTACGAGCAAACGGGCGACCTTGCGATGCACAAGTAACACTTACGTTATTCACAGAATGTTGTTGTGTTCTATACTTCATCTGCTTTATTACATTACACTAGTGGGGCAGCCACGCACTTAGTACGAACCTGGTTCGTGGGAGGACATCTCAACTCTGATGATATTTTCGAAATAAATCCGTTTTTCAGTACCCGTCACTAAATTTGTTTTATGCAGGTTTCAAATGACTTCCTTTCCTTGAGTCTGTATACTTTTTTTTTATCGAAGCAGCATTAATATCCAATAAAGCAAAATGTTTTTTCGATTTTTCATTTGCCTGTCTGTATTCAGTTGATGTATTTATGGCACCTATTTTTCCATCTTTAATCGACTTTTCCCATTGCTCAATAATCGTTTTTCCCGTCGCTAATCGTTTCTACGTTCGCTTTATATAAAGATCCTCTTTAATTTATAGTACTACACTTCATCTGTTTTATTGTTTTTGGGTTTGGGTTAGTGGTCTTCAACTCTGATGATATTTTCAATAACTCCTTTTTCATCACCCGTCAGTATTCGCGTCTTCATTATACCTTTGAAGCAGCATTTCATAGGTGATTTTCCCATTTTCCATTTGTCTGTCATTCAATTGATGTTGCACCCATTTTCCTATCTTTTCGACTTTTCCCATTGCTCGTAATTAATGCTTCTGTCAATTGTTTTTGATGGTTGGATCCAATAACTCCTGCACGCGTAAACTTTTTCGTACCACCAAACGTTCTTTGCCTTGCACTTTCACCACTTTTTTCTTTCACATGTTTTTGTATTGAAGCAAAAGTAATGTTTCGTACCGCAAATGCATTCTTTCAGCGACTGTTTTCTTTTGTTTAATTAAGAAAAAAGACATTTTCAAAAAAATATAAATCTATGACGGTGTTGCTTTCGCAAAATATAAGATGCATGACTTTGAAGCTTGATGTCAGTAGAATAAAATGACATATGTGTCAAATCATAACATTACATACTTGTGCCTAGCGACATCTGTTAGAAAAACCGGTAATGACTTTCCGGTACATCTGGTATAAAACAAAACATATATATATATATATATATATATATATATATATAAGTGATATAAATTATTTTTTTCTGTCCTTTGTTTTGCTTTCAAAACATAAGTGATATAAATTACGCATGCGACGCCAGGTCGTCCATTTGTTCGCACATTCGTTTTGTTACGATCCTAGCCTGCGGGAAAAATATCCCAATTCTATTCATCATAATTGAGACTTGGGCTAGTTTAATTACTAGATACTGTATACTGAATATAGACAAGTTTTACCAGACCTAAAATTCTCAGTCCTCTTTCTTTTATTATTTTTTTTTTGGTAAATATGATTACTTTAGCATTCATCATTGTGGGTTTTATAATTTCTAAATTACTTTGTTTCCTAAGAAGTTTCAAAAGCTTTTTGATTGATTGGAGAGTCCTTTTTATTGTCATTTATTTTTTTTTATTGATTCTTTCTTTGCACCCGTATTTGATAGCATGATTTCTAGGTATTTAAATTTATTTTCCAACACATATTTTCCCACCTTAATTATTCTTGATTACAATTTTTTCTGAATTTCGTTACTTTTGCTTTATTTTCGTTTTTTATTAGATTTATCCTTTCACCTTCTCTTAATATTTTTTTTGCATTAAGTTTCTTTGTTTTGTCATTATACAGCGTGTTTCAAAAAGAATATACGTATTACAAAGTATTATTTTGTCCAAACTATCGATCGCTGCGCCTCTGCTCGATTATTGGAGAAACGAATACATAGTCTAGTTTATTTAATAGCCGCTGGATGTCAGTTGTCTTTTGTTTTTCTTGGTAACCGTCATATGTTCAAAATGGCCAGAATTCCGTGATTACATTCTCCTCTGTTGGAATCACGGTTAGTGGTCAGCAGTATTTCGCTATGTTACAAAACTCATTGTTTCCGAGGCTGCACGAAGACAACTTCATTTTTTAACAAGACGGGACATCCCCTCACTGAAGTCGCCAAGTGCGTGAATACCTGAATGGAACTCTACCGAACCGTTGGATTGGTCGTCAAGGAGCTGGCGACTTAGCACTGGCACCCTGTGACTTCTTTCTGTGGGGTTTCGCTAAAGATAACGTTTATGTACCACCACTCTCACAGAACCTGGAAGAGTTGAAGAACCGGATCCGTACTGCCATAACATCAGTGACGAAGGACATGCTTGCCCGAGTATGGGAGGAATTTGAGTATTGATGTGATATTGTTCGTGTCGCTGATGGAGGACGTATTGAACATCTGTAATCTGAACCTGAGACGTTCGAGTTTCATATTCGTATGTTTTAAAGTTTAATAAATATATGCATTCGAAATACGTATATTCTTCTTGAAACACCCTGTATATTAAGACAATAACAGTTCAAGAAAATAATTAAACAATAACAAAAATTTCTAAGGATTCTATATGATTATATTTTGGCAAATATTTGTGAGTGGTAGTGTATGTGTGTATTTAATTTATTACAAACAGAATTACATAATTCTACTGTAAGTGTACCTATACATACATATGTGGATATGTACATACCTCTTGATACTTGCAAATCTAAAAAAAATATAAACGTTAAAAACAAATATTTGTCATGGCATAGTGTGTAGAAAAGTAAAGAAAGATAACTTCTTATCGTACACTTAACAATTTTTATGTAGGGTATTCCGATATTTCCAAGAAGTATAATAAATTCGTATGCGCGCATACCAATTTACGTACACCATTTGCGCGTGGTTGAGAAAGTCAGGGAACACTCAGTTTTGAGGTGGATTTTTGTGAGGCAATGCGTACAGGGCTTCCGATAATTGCTAATGATTAATAAGAAAAATGAGTAATGCTACATGCGGGCTCCGTCTACTATTGAGTTTGGTATCGCTTCGTTTGTTCTTCAGTTGCAGTCGAACTGTTTAATAGTGTCATACACAATTCTCTACACACACACACCAGTCATTAATCCCAATTAAAATTAATTTTTAACCATCCTGTCTGTGTCCGTAGAGGGTGCAGGGTTTCCAATGCCAATCGCGACTCCGTTTAAATGCACAGAGTGGCGTGCGTGTGTGCTTTTTGTGTTGATATTTTGTGCGATCGGTTTCGAATTTGAGGAATAATCTAATTGCGAAGAGGCAAAAGAAAATGGCACTGAACGGGACGCAGTTTTTTGAAACGCAGTTTTCCGGCTTGGTCAGGTAAGATTTACGTTGTTATCTTGTATTTACGTAAGACACCCTCCTCGGTTTCAACTCGCGTACCATAACAGAAAATAAACTTGTAATAATAAAGGCACATCTGTGATACATCTGCGCGCTTGTGAACTACTGATGTTATGCAGTATTTTCGTATGTACTATTGTGTTACCTAAAGTTAGTATCGTTTAATTTCAATATAACAATTGTTCTTGGAAATATTTCAAGAAGTAATTTTATCAATTTGAGAACTTATTCATAATAAAATATAATCGAAAAATTGCATCATCGTTCTCTTATTATTTATAGCGCACAACCTTTAATTGTATACAGGAAAATTATTTATTGTTATTCCTCAACAGTTAAAGGAAACCGAAATCATTATCAATTGACAAAGAAAATGAATGTTTTACGTATTAACACGCACGAGACTTTTAATTTAGATTCAACTATTAATTTAAGAATAAGATTACGAAACAGATTCACTTCTTGTAAATGTAATTGCTGTTAGTTACATATAATAATTACTCATGAGAATTGTTAGTCGGAAAAAATTATATTTGTTGATAGAAGAAATGCAATACATTTTATAGATAAATTCGGTTGTTGGGATTCTTGAAATTGGCCACGAGATAACTTCTATAATTACCCACAATTTAGAATTTTATATTTTTCCAAGTTAGATCAATTTTTTTTTGCGCACGAATTGAAAAAGTGTGCTCGGACAAAGTTTTTGACAAAAGAATGGCATTGTTCTACGAAGCTGCACATAAATATAAGAAATTTTTTTTCCTGGAAGAAAATAATTGTGTATTGATAATATTCAAGTCTTTTATAGATCATAGATTTCTTCTTATAGGGGCGTATAAATCAAAGATACTATTAATATATTTTAACAGTTTTTTTTCCTTTGCAAGAGGAATGTAGTGCTTCAATCTCAAAAATCAACGCTTTGGATAATAAGTGAGAAGTAAGTGGAAAGGTACATATCATTTGCTTTTCCATACATCCAAGGTTAAATAATGCAACATACCAGCAAGGCTATGATTATTTTCTAGCACGTGTTTCGCTAAACTAGGTTTTTAGGGCCAATTAAACTTGATATACGCGATATGTTCTTTATACCGGGTTACTATTGTACGTTATCTTTCACCGATTTATTGTTTATTACAACCTTGGCATTCCATTTCGTAAATTTTCGATTTCTGATTTAGGTCGACTTTATCTTTCGCATTTCCTAAGAGAGGTTTCCTGAATCGAAATGTATTATTTAAATTTTTTGTAATTGCGTGAAACGGTAAGCATATAAACTATTATATCTAATTCTGACGTCACAACAGTGCTTTTTTTCATTATTATACCCATGAACAGACTTACCGACAATTTTGAAAAATACACGACTCGACTCAGTATCAGGAAAACCATGAATTGACCTTGTAATTTTCCCAATTTTACCCAATACATAAACGCAATCTTTATTAAAAGTGAAAGGATATCCAGGATAATACACCGCGGTAACCGTTGATTCTAACTTCAGCCGATATCGTAATTTTTGTCTCATTTTCCCAAGTACCGTTTTATCGGCAACTCTTCTCCAAGCGAGCTCATACTCCAACTCGTCACGTTTAAGATAATTCACATTAATTCTTCCTTCCATGATGACTAAGGATACCTCAATAAACTAACTTCAGAAATTGAAAACCAAAAGGATCCTTAGTACAAACAAAACAATGAAAAACAAATGAACTAAATCAAGATATCCCGAACGAGGAAAAGAAAATAACTTATAGAGCCAAATAAACACGAGGAAGCGACTGAATTGCTCAAAAGATAACTATAATGAGTATGGAATTGAAGATGGTCATCAATCAGTCGAAACTTGGGAAGAAACAAAATTAAAGAAAATGTTGAATTGCAATTTATAATGGAAAATATCTAATCTGTGTAATAAACTAAGAAATGTGAATAATTTAAAGTGAAGCAGAAATACAAAAGCTGCCAAATCTGTAAAATTGACAAATTGCCTAATATTTGTAAGACAGCGCCAAATCGAGCCGTACACGTTACTCACCCCAAAATCTATTACAATGGCTAAATCGATTCAAATTCGATTATTTTGAGGTGACACACATAGGGTTGGCAATCTCAAATATTCATTTACTCCTTCCGGCTCAGTCTTATCGAGACCATGGGCTGACATCCATCCTCAGTAAGCAGAAGTTATCCTACTACTCATTCTACTTCTTCAGACTTATCTTCTATCAAATCTGGTATTTACAGGTCTATTCACTAATACATTGGATTTTATATTAGAACTGAAAACTTTGTCGTCTGAAAAAACTACGTTCGTCCAATCTCTGTGTAAATTTTGCACAGCCAATGCTATGCTTTTCTGGGCGTAGTATTCTTCAAAATAGATCACTATGGCTAGCTTCCTGGTATAAAGATCAATTTCCTTCAGTCTTTTTTAAACAATAAATGTACTGTATTGCAAGTTTGTAAAATTCGGCAATTGAAAATTGTTATAAAAGTGATGCTCCAATGCAGCATTTCCCAGTAATCTATGTTGTACTGGTGCTGTGGGTACGAAACGTTGGCAGTTATACCAGTGACGCGGTTTCAGCCCGGAAGCCCAGAAGAAGATAGTATGGACCACGACCGCGGAAGTCTACGTACCAGATGGTATTGTAACTTTTGGATGACACGATTTCAGTTTTGTTCTGGTGCGCTCTTCCATTTCGTGTCGATGAATCATCTCAGGACTGTCGACTTCTAAAATTTATAATTTATATTTTAAAGAATGCTATAACAATTCAATAAGAATAAAAAATTTCAATTAACAGGGTGTTTAAATTTATTTTTAAACTAATTTTTCTCGCGGAGAACCCATTCTTGTGAACAGTTGGAATTTTGGCTTTTGCAGCTTTGCTAGTATATATGTACATGTCATTCCATTATACTACCAATACACAGTGCACTTATTCGAACTGTCTAATCACAGTGATTAGACAGTTCGAAAACGAAAACTCAATCCTTTATAAATGCTAGTTATATATTAGGAGTTACATCGTAAGTCACTAAATACTTAACAATTAGTGCTTACAATTTATACAAAATGAAAATAAACCTCTTTGTGTTCTTTATTAAAGTCAATATCTTAGATACTTACCTTTACTGAATTTCAATTATTGACAATCAATATTTATTATAATTACGACACCCCAGTATTAGTACGCGTCATAAACCGTGTTTTCATTTTAATGCATAAAATAATTGAAACTACCCAACTTCTGTATTCAGATATCTTATGCTTTGAAGTAAATATTCCTATCGGTTCTATATGCAGTGGACCAGTTCTATAGAGCCTTTGAATAATAGAAATGCTCTTAAGGTTCAATTTCACTTTGTTTTATTGCTTTTCGGACTGATACTTGTGCACACCATCATATATATGCATGCAATTATCAAAATCTGGTACAGTTATAAATTTATTTTTAGTTTATTCAATTTTCGAATGTAAGCTTGCAGTATTACATATGTTATTTGCTATTGCATTGTTCCATAATAAGATTTTATATCTATTGGGCAAATAATAATAATATATACATATATATTATTAATATTATTATTATTAATATTCACGATACTTTATTAAAATTTATTCTCTCACTGCATCTAAAAAAAAGATATCAATTTTCAAGTTGCCTTTATGCAAAAACGCCTCGGTCTTCATTTGATTAAGTTTGTGTGTGTAATGCGTATCTATTATAACATGTAAACATCTAGCATGTGTATAGAATTCTAATGTATGTAGTACAACATTCGATTATGCACAAGTTTATTTTATTTACAAGTCGTAAGTACTAGTGTAAGCATTTTCAATTTCTTTCGCATTGTGTTTCTAAACAAGGCATTACAAATTACGCGTTATAACCGCAAGTCCACAAATTCAATACTTTTGTATCAGTATTATCACCGAGCAGTAAGTTAAAACGGAAATTTTTATCATGTGGTTTTCAAGTTAAGAAATTACTGGAAAATATATCGCAATATGTTACGTAGATATATTTATGATGCGTTAGATACATAGATTTGGGCGTGGAAAGTTATTTATTAATATTGGAGAAAATTTTAAGAATGCGAAGAAATTTTTTATTTACACCTTGAAAAAAAGGTTTTTCTTTTATTTTTAGTTTTTTTTATATTTCGAGAATTCTATACCAGTTAAAGAAAAGCAGTACATTTGATAATAATACCACGAATTGTACAAACAATGATATGATAATGATGATGAGAGTAAGTTCAATTAATAATTCTCTCTTTTTACAATTAAATGTTAAAAATATAGGAGGTTTAATGGAAAATGAAACACATTTCGATATCTTAAAAATGTTGTTTAATCCTGCAAAATTATCAATAATCTAAAATGTTCATTCCAAAATATACGTCTTTTTCCCTTAATGAATACCGACTCGAATCTATTGTTTGGACGAATACGTGTTTTGATATTCTTTTATTGGTTTGCCGGATTTTTTTGTCGTATTTTTCTTGTGCTTTGTAAGTCACTCTTTAATATAAAATAGATCAATTATATATTGGCAATTTCTTCTATAACCGTTTGCTATCTTACGATGAGCTTCATAATTTCTCGTTCAAAAAAAAACTATTTTTATCATAAAGTATTTTATAAGGCTTTGATCCTTTGCTTCGTCTGAATAGTACGTTAGACCATGCAAGACATTTTGCAGAAAACTAAACAAGTGGTAGTATGAAAGTGCAAGGTCCGGCGAGTATGTTGGTTCGTCGTGTGACAACGTAAGCCCTTTAAGATGCAATAATTTTTGACGGGCGCTTAAACGTGTGTGTGGTCTCGCATTGTCGTGATGAAATATTACTTTTTTACGATTAAAAAGTTTTGGACGTTTTTAGATATATATTCGTTCAAACTGTCCAATTGTTGACAATACATATTTGAATTAGTTGTTTTGATCTTTGGCTGGAGTTTGAAAAAGATTACGTTGAATCTTCAAGTCGAAACTACAGTAGTGATAATTGAACTGCAGTCACCTTGCGTTTAGGTGTTTTTTCAAATTTATCAGAAATAAAATACAAACAGACACATATTGCTAATGTTCATTCATCCTTTATAGACGATATTACATCAATATTTTGTTAATCCTTCTTTAGTTTTAAAGACTGCACTAATTTTATCTGGCGTACTGGATATATAACTTTTCACCACTCCTGTTTTGCGTTCCATTTCCTTTGTTTGAGAATATTATCTTTTAGAATTGCTATTGGGTTTGGAAATGAGGACGTAAACTTACATACATTTCGATTGGATTTAGATCGGACAAGTTATCGGGTTAGGGCAAAAGGAGTATGTTTTCTTGTTCTTCATTTAGTGGGTTTATGAAAAGTAAAAATGCAGTTTCAACAACCTTTTTACATTGCTCTTGCTTGATTCATGGTGTTCTCCATAAAATACAGAGGTTCGATGCCATTCTCATTATGCATAACTAGATTAATTTTTTCTATAGAACTTTTATATCAGCTTCATCACTATAACGTTACTTGGATCATTCGTCTAATGAGGATCCAAATTAACATTATCCGTCATTGCTTTTAGTTGGGATTCATCGCTGAGAGAATGTAACTTGGAAAAAAGGTGTGCGATCCTTCTTCTTCATTAAGCGAGTTTATGAAAGGCAAAAATGCAGTTTCAGCAACCTTTTTATATTACCCTTGATTCAAGCTGCTCTCCACAAAGTACAGAGGTTCGATTCCATTCGTTTATGAACGACTAGATCATGATTGACAGTGGATATTTAATTTTTTCTATACAGCTTCTATATCAGCTTCATCACTATGATGTTCCTTGGGTCTTCGTGTAAGGAAACCCCAAGTTAACATTACCCATCATTGCTTTTAGTTGGGATTCATTGCTGGGAGAATGTGACTTGGAAAAAGGTGTATGATAATTCTTTTTCATTTAGTGAGTTTATGAAAGGCAAAAATGTAGGTTCAACAACCTCTTTATATTGCTCTTGATTCATGGTACTCCTCACAAAATATAGAGGTTCGATGCCTTTCGGTTATACATGATTAGATCGTGATTGATAGAGGATATTTTATTTCTTCAATACAGCTTCTATATCGGCTTCATTACCATGACATTCCTTGGGTCTTTGTCTAACATTTTCTTATAATAAAATATGTTTTCTCACCTTACAATTTATATTATGTGACTAACGAAAATATATATGAACTGTATTACTTAAACGTCAGAAATGTTAAGCTCTAACGTAATTTTAATTACATGATGTAAAATAATGACTGTTAGATTTAATTTTTACAACTAATATACATAAATAAGCAAACCAAGTTCGCTTACTAGACACAATTTATTTAATACCACTTTGGCTATTAAAGTAAAAAATAATTCACATCTTAAATGTGTTTATGTTTTATTAGGCTTTTATCATAGGGGGTGCTATGAAAGTATCTACCTGTCTACTTAGTCAAAAGTAAAATATCTTCAAACGAACTATATATATGTACTATTTGTCTCTGGGCTTCCGGGCTGGCACCGCGACACTGGTATAACTGCCGACGTTTCGTGCCCACTCATATGGGACATCTTCAGAGCTTAACTACTGCTACTGTTTGTTGCACTGAAACGGGTATAAGTCGATGGTGGACGGGTTTATATATGGGTAATAGATCATGGGTCAATGTAGCGTTACGGTGGCGGCTGGGTTGTTTGGAGATGCAGGATTGCCAGGCGTTGTGTAGAGGGTAGCCATCATCACGGTTAAGGTTTTTGGGGTGCTTAGAGATCTCTATAGATTCGCTGATTTGCATATATGTACGTGCTTCTACCTTGTCGAATGATTACAAATTTGAATTTGAATTTGACAGGCGGGTATAGTAACATAAAGTCGCAGAATTGTTGCCAAATTAGGAAAAAGAAATTTGAAAATTCAAAATCACCCAGTATATTAGAGCAGTGTATAATAATAATAAACAAAACACAATGCATAAAAGTGACTGTCGATTATTAAATCCCATTACATATTTCCTCAAATTATTGTATTTGACACCAATTATTTCTTTGTTTAAATATTTTTGTGTTACACGAAGGAAACTTTTATTCCAGATACTCCAGATCAATGGTGACTGCTGCTGGTGTAATAACATTAATTATAATGATCGTAGGAGTCGTGGGGAACTCATTAACAGTTATCGCACTGGTGAGGCATTCAAAAATTAGAACAGTTGCAGCTGCTTTCATTGCAAGGTTAGTACCTCTTAAGTCTTAAAAATTAATTAAATCAATAGAGAAGAATTATATGTACTTTAACAAGGAGGAGTAATTGTTTTAATTAACAAATACGCATATATTTAATTATCAATTTTACCACTTCGTAGCCTGTCGTTAACCATTCGATGTGTAAGTTTGAATCTAATTTCAATCGGCTAATTGAAATCAATTAGGGACGTGACCGCGTTCTCGCTAAAAGCACAGGAAAGCGCCAATTTATTCCATTTGTCGCAGGAATTACTGTGTACCGTAAACAATTGATCAAGAAAAGTACACAAGTGGCATTCTGCCGAAGAAATTTTAAACGTTGTTTGGTTCTGATCTAAATTGCAATTTTGGAGATTTCGACGGGATTTTGTTTATGAAAATTAGTAAGGTTTTAAATTGTAATTTTATATACAAGTTGCAGAGAATCAAGTAATAATAGAAATTGCAATTGTTTGTGTATTAATAGATATTGCACGTTGAACAGGTTTATTAAAAAAGAGAGGAGGAGGAGATCTTTAAACCTTTATTTTAAACAGAGTTTAAAAGATAGAAATAAATTTTGCAGATCGTTGGATAGAGAAATATCATAATAAATGATGCTCTATATCAAAAAGATTCAATTTGTTTTTGAAAGTCATTGATGATGTAAATGGAAATTTTGATGTAGTATATCTAGTTATGAAAAAGAATAATGTTCTTTCTTAATCAATTGAGGTTAATATAATTTATTTCCACAATAATCTTCATATTCCGCATACGATTTCGACAACTAAGTTGTTATCATCTGCAGATAATTGATCGCAGTATCGCACTTGAAATGACGGCAAAACTCGCACGAAAACAAAATTCGTACCAGACTTACGAGGGTGGTCCCAGAAGTACGCGACCCAACAAAGAAAACACAAAAATTTTGGAAAGAAATATATTTATTTTTCAACATTATCTCCTTTCGGCTCTATACACTTTTCCCAGCGATGTTCAATAAGTTCGATACCCTTTTTATAATAAGAACTGTATTGCTCCTCAAAATAGCCATTAACTGCCGACATCACTTCTTCGTCGTTGAAAAATCTTTGACCGCTGAGCCATTTTTTCAAGTTTGGGAACAGAAAATAATCCGAGGGGTCTAAATCAGGCGAATAGGGTGCATGAGGTAGCAATTAAAACTTTAATTCATTAATTTTGGCCATTGCAATAACGGATTTGTGAGCTGGTGCATTGTCTTGATGAAACAACACTTTCTTTTTAGCCAAATATGGACGTTTTTGCTTGATTTCGTCACTCAAGCGTTGCAAGATAGTCAATGAAAATTATTCCACGCACATCCCAAAAAAAACCGATGCCATAACCTTGCCTGCAGATAAAACAGTCTTCGCCTTCTTTGAAGCCGGTTCTCCCTTTTGAGCCCATTGTTTTGATTGTTCTTTTGTCGCGGGTGTGAAGTGATAGACCCATATTTCATCCATGGTTATGAAACGGCGCAAAAATTCTGCTTTGTTGCTGTGAAACTTCGCTAAACACTCAATTGAAACATCTTCACGACATTGTTTTTGCTCGAGTGTGAGCAAATGCGGCAATCATCTTGTACACAGCTTTCTCAAGTCTAAATTTTCAGATAATATGCGATGTACCGCACTTTTTGAAATACGACAATCATCCGGTACCGCTTTGTGGATTTTCTTCACCATTTCTGGAGTCGTCACTTCATTCGGTCGACCACGGCAGCTCGTTTAAACTCTGCTACCCAATATTTCACTGTTGTAAACGAAAGAGCAAATTTACTCAGAGTAGAATCCCGTTCAGCGTTTATTTCGGTTGGGCTGAGGCCTTTCAAATAAAAGTGTTGTATCACGTAACGATGACCAATTTTCTCTATTTTTACAAATTCACTGAAAACGTTCACTATTGATGGCTGCCAAACAAATAATAAACTCTGTGGCGTCTTCAAACTTGAAACATATGCTTTATAGACTGTGTACTTCCTAATACAGTGATATTTTTCAAACAACTACCGCCATCTCTAGGTCTGGCCGGGTACTTATGGGGCCACCTTCGTATTTCAATTTAAAGTTCTCCACCTTCAAAAAAAAAACACCCTATTAAGATTTAGTATATTTAATATTTTAATTATAATGTTTCATAGGTAACAATGTATGCAATTTTGCTTAAACTTATTAAAAAAATCAAATGAAATGCGTATATCGATTTTAAATTTTGTAAATAAAGTAATTCGCTTGATATTTGAATCGTAATATAATTGTTTTGTATGTTCATATATCAAAATCATTAGAAAAAATTTTAGAAGACAGTAATATTGAATCGTGTAAAACTTTCACTTTCGAATATTCGATTTCTTTCTTTGGTAAATAAATAATAAAATATAGTATTTGTATGATCTATTTTTCAAATTATTTACCTTCTATTTAGCAGTTCCATGTAAACGTGACTCATTAAAACTAATACTTCTTTTACACATAGTAAAAAGTTAAACTTGTGATTCACATTTCCAGTTTTATGAATCATTTAAAATCTGGTTATTGAAACAAGTTAATTATATAAAATTATTATAATAATTAAATATGCATGCTTACATTTTCTTTTATTTGTGACATATTACCAAGGTCCTATTAGTAATTAGTAATAATCTTTGTTTTAATAAGTATGATTTAAGTATTCAGTCATACATACAAAATGCGTCATGGAAAATATGAGGGCGAATCGGTAGTTAGTGAGCATCAAAAGTCCAGGATGTATGTCGAGCTGAAAGAAAGATTATTAGCAGAAACAAAACAAAGCAGAATTGCTCTTAAAACTTTCTTTAGTAATTTAAACAAAATCAATTTTTGAAGACTGAACTTATTAAATGAAAATAGTTACAATTAATGTTGTAATAAAATATTTAATTAAAAAAGGCTGTGGAGTAGAATATACGAGGATTAGGATAAATGCAGGTATCGAATGATACGTGGTGTACTTGCGTGTTACATATATTTCGCGATCCCAAAGTAAATATGTGAGATTACATGTAGGAGTTACAGTCAGTGGAAGTGATTTTTCAAAAATACCAATTTTTGCGCGTGTTTGTCAAAATGAAAAGTTTCGAATTTAGTCTTCATAGTTCGTAAAATGGTAGTCCTTGTAGTACACGTTCATCGTTAACTTCAACAAAATCATTCAAACTTTAGAGATAATTGCATAATCAAAAGCTCACATTTTGGCATACTTTTTTCAAAGTTTTCTTTCCCTTAGGACTAAATCATAAGAGTTAGATAAATTTAGACATCAATTGTTTTTTGGACCTTCCAAAGTATAAGCACGCGAGTGTTTGTTAATGTACAGTAACTTTGGAAAAACATCAATTTTTGCGAGTATACCCCTTTGAAAGAAATTGGAATTTTCGTAAAAATGAAAAGTTTTGAATTTAGTCTTCATAGTTCGTAAAACGGTAGTTCTTGACTAGTAGAATACAAGTTCAACACTTACTCCAACAAGATCATTCAAACTTTAGAAATAATTGAATATTCAAAAGCTCACATTTTGCCATACTTTTTTCAAGATTTTTTTTCTCTTAGGACTAAACCAGAAGAGTTAGATAAATTTAGACATCAAAATTATTTTTAGGACCTTCAAAAGTATAAGCACGCGAATGTTTGTTAATGTACAGTAACTTTGGAAAAACAACAACTTTTGCGAGTATACCCCTTTGAAAAAATTGGAATTTTCGTAAAAATGAAAAGTTTTGAATTTAGTCTTCATAGTTCGTAAAACGGTAGTTCTTGACTAGTAGAATACAAGTTCAACACTTACTCCAACAAGATCATTCAAACTTTAGAAATAATTGAATATTCAAAAGCTCACATTTTGCCATACTTTCTTCAAGATTTTATTTCTCTTAGGACTAAACCAGAAGAGTTAGATAAATTTGGACATCAAAATTGTTTTTAGGACCTTCAAAAGTATAAGCACGCGAGTGTTTGTTAGTGTACAATAACTTTGGAAAAACAACAATTTTTGCGAGTATACCCCTTTGAAAAAAATTTTGATTTTCGTCGAAATGAAAAGTTTTGAATTTAGTTTTCATAGTTCGTAAAACGGTTGTTCTTGACTAGTAGAATACAAGTTAATCAGTAACCCCAACAAAATCATTCAAACTTTAGAAATAATTGAATATTCAAAAGCTCACATTTTGCCATACTTTCTTCAAGATTTTCTTTCTCTTAGGACTAAACTAGAAGAGTTAGATAAATTTAGACATCAAAATTATTTTTAGGACCTTCAAAAGTATAAGCACGCGAGTGTTTGTTAATGTACAGTAACTTTGGAAAAACACCAATTTTTGCGAGTATACCCCTTTGAAAAAATTGGAATTTTCGTAAAAATGAAAAGTTTTGAATTTAGTCTTCATAGTTCGTAAAACGGTAGTTCTTGACTAGTAGAATACAAGTTCAACACTTACTCCAACAAGATCATTCAAACTTTAGAAATAATTGAATATTCAAAAGCTCACATTTTGCCATACTTTCTTCAAGATTTTATTTCTCTTAGGACTAAACCAGAAGAGTTAGATAAATTTGGACATCAAAATTGTTTTTAGGACCTTCAAAAGTATAGGCACGCGAGTGTTTGTTAGTGTACAATAACTTTGGAAAAACAACAATTTTTGCGAGTATACCCCTTTGAAAAAAATTTTGATTTTCGTCGAAATGAAAAGTTTTGAATTTAGTCTTCATAGTTCGTAAAACGGTTGTTCTTGACTAGTAGAATACAAGTTAATCAGTAACCCCAACAAAATCATTCAAACTTTAGAAATAATTGAATATTCAAAAGCTCACATTTTGCCATACTTTCTTCAAGATTTTCTTTCTCTTAGGACTAAACTAGAAGAGTTAGATAAATTTAGACATCAAAATTATTTTTAGGACCTTCAAAAGTATAAGCACGCGAGTGTTTGTTAATGTACAGTAACTTTGGAAAAACACCAATTTTTGCGAGTATACCCCTTTGAAAAAATTGGAATTTTCGTAAAAATGAAAAGTTTTGAATTTAGTCTTCATAGTTCGTAAAACGGTAGTTCTTGACTAGTGGAATACAAGTTCATCAGTAACCCCAACAAAATCATTCAAACTTTAGAAATAATTGAATATTCAAAAGCTCACATTTTGACATATTTTTTTCAAGATCTTCTTTCTCTTAGGAATAAACCAGATGAGTTAGATAAATTTAGACATCAAAATTATTTTCAGGACCTTCAAAAGTATAAGCACGCGAGGGTTTGTTAATGTACAGTAACTTTGGAAAAACACCAATTTTTGCGAGTATACCCCTTTGAAAAAAATGCGACTTTCATCAAAATGAAATGTTTCGACTTTAACCTTTACAGTTCGAAAAACAGTAGTTCTACTACTAGCGGAATACAAGTTCATTTTGACATACTTTTTTCAAGGTTTTCTTTCTATCGGGACTAAACCACAAGAGTTAGATAATGAATCGTTAGCCCATCGCCACCTATTCTTTTATCAATTATTTAACGACATTTTATGTGTCAGCATGACGAAAAATAAATATCGACTTCATTTCAATATTTTTAATTTCAAGTCAACTTGTTTCAGCATTTTTGTAATAAAACACAGAAATAATCTATAAATAAGTTTGTAGCTGCATTAATGTCACTATTAAGTATACAAACTGATTGATTTTGTGATGAAAAATCAATTTTTAAGCAATAAAATTTAAGGTAAATTTAACGAAGTTCTAGATCATTTTGATTTGACAGATATTAACGTCTTCATATTTCCTCTTAAACTCCGTTTCACAGGTGGAAGGAAATTATGTAAATCTAAATATAATTACTTTATGGTTCCCCACGACGTGCACTGAAGGAAATATTTTTAATTTCCTGCGAGTTATTACGAAACTGTTTGTCTAAAACAGTTAGTAACACATGATTTAAATTTTTTTATTTGATCAACTTTATGCACGATTATATTTGAATTTTCAAGATAAAATTTGTGGTATTTGTATAAAACCAAACTCGCTGATGGCGATAATATTTATCGTGAAATAAACGGTAATGTAAATAAATTAAATTAAATAGGGAAAATATTTAACTAGAATTATTATTTATTGATATTGCGCGTATTTTTATTGGGAAGTACCATTATTGCGAACTATTTTTGAGTGTTATGATTTAGATGTTATTCATATTTTCTATTTCCTGCATAAATTATATCTTATTTAACACTTAGTCATGGAAAATTTTACGTATGTTTTTTTATCGTGTAATAACTCATAGTTAAGTCCATTGTTTTCTGAAATTTTTGATCCTTTAAAACTATTCCCCAATCTCTAATCCTTTCTTTAAAATCTTTTTTGTCTTTTCTTTCTCAAGGGTGTTTCAAATTGCGCGGTTTTTTTTGAAGAATAAATAAAACACATAATTTGCATTCATTTTCAAAAACTTTTTATTGGTAATTGAAGTATCAGTTATGACATTTATATGCGAGAAATAATATCTGCCAAATGATCTCTTCTTGCAGCTCCACAGACGACCACTCTTTTGTTAAAATTTTCAACATTTTGACATAATTGAGGCTCTATCTCACCAATGACACGAATAATTTCATCTTTCAAAGCAGAATTTAATTGTGGATTGTTTTTATAAAGCTGATATTTCACGTAACCCCAAAGAAAATAGTCTAACGGTGTCAAATCACATGATCTTGGTGGCCAATTAACATCAGCGTTTCTTGAGATTACACGCCCAGGAAATTGTTCTCTCAATAAATCAATTGATTGGTGTGCAAAGTGAGGTGTAGCGCCATCCTGTTGAAACCACATATTCTCTAGATCAATATTCATTAATTCAGGCCACAGAAATTCGGCTATCATTCGACGATATCGATCACCATTGACAGTTACAGCTTCACCAGCAGTAGTAAGATCCAATTACACCACCTGACCATAATGCACACTAAACAGTAACTCGTTTAAGATGCATAGGATTTTCCTTACCCTAGATACGGCAATTTTGTTTATGAACATAGCCACCAAGTTCAAAATGTGTCTTATCAAAAAACATTATTTTTTGAGAAAAATCAGCTGGTTGTTCATTGATGAAATTGACAAATGAACGACGTTTTAAATGATCTAATGGCTTCAGTTCCTGTGTTATTTGAACCTTATATGCCTTCAGAGCTAAATTCTTGTGTAAAATACGCCATGTTGTTGATCCATTAAGTCCAAGTTGTTGTGAATGTCGTCTAATGGACATTTCAGGATCTTCAGCAACACTTTCACGAACCAAACCAATATTTTCTTATGAACGACCACTACGACTGTATTTTTCACTTTTATGATCTTCCATGGAACCGGTCTCTTGAAATTTTTTAATAATTCTTAATTCTAATTATTTTCTAAGCGCTGTTTTATGGTTTCTCCTGGTTTTAATTTGGATCGATGAATAATGGATGTCATTGATGACTCCCTCGACATTGATTTTTTCCTCTGTATATACATACGTCTCTTCATAGCTTCTTCTTTTATTTCTTGACTTTACTTCCTTCTATATCTTTTTATCTTTGTTATTTTTCAAAATACCCTAGTTTCATACACTATTTTAAATTGTAATATCTTTTTAATCCGATATTTGAGATACTGCATCCGAATCGTCAAAGACGTGCCACTGCAATTTATCTCATAATGCTCCTACTTTAATTCTTTCTTAAGCGTTTGGATTTTTATATAATATATAGTCATGATGCTGGTGGCCAATTGGATATTATTTACATGGAATTTTCCCTATCATAAAAAAACTTTAAATAATTAATGCAGATTATAACAATAAAAAAAGCAAAGTTCGAACCTTTTAGTAGTTATTTTATTATAGACTTCCAAGACTTTGATTCATAACTTTAGAAACAATTTTAAAACATTGTAGCAAACCTGTAGAATAAACAAAGAAAATAAAACAGAAGTACTTCAGTCAATATTCTCATATAAACTAATTCTCAATAATATGCAATTTATATGTAAGTACATTCACACTTTGGAAAGTAAAAGAACAGTTTTGCTTGTGATATTTAGTAAAGGGAAGTTGTCTATGTAATGCTTCACTTTGTAATACGTTCACATACAAACATAAAACGTCTTCCTCGTCTAATTCAAGTGGATTTGCTTATTTGTTTCTCTGCAGACGTCGCGTGGGGTCTATCACATTTGTTACTCATTTCCTTGTATCTTTCCATTCAAAATAAAATCAGTGTTTTTCTTACAATTTAGGGTAAAAATTGAGGATTTAAAAGTAAGGGATGTATAAATAATTAAAAATATTTTGGAAACGGTGTATCGTATAAGTCTTTATGTAAATATTATTAAGAAATGTTACTAACTACGAGGGAAATTTAAAAAAAGTCGACTTAGCCACGACAGAAACAACTATTTGTGCGTTGCATAACAACATTTAATAGTCACAGTTGTGTCAAATTTGACTTTTCAATTCATTCATCATTTTGACATAAAATGTTTCGTAACAAAAAATTATTTTTTAAAATTAGGATGGCACAATGTCATCAAATTTTTGACAAAGAAACACAATTTCTTTAAAACTATTCACGAACGATGATGATTGGAGTACAAGGGGACGAGGATTCATTTTTTTAAAGTGGAATATTGGTTAAAAAGTTCGGTGGAATCGTGAATCTATTGAATTTGACCCGGCCTTTTTTGAAATTAAACAGAAGTTAATCTTATTGAATATATGCCAATAACACATTAATGATACATTAACAAAATGATGTATTATTGATCAAAAAATATCAAAGTTTAGGTCACAAATTGAAAGAGCAGATTAAAGCCTATTTATAAGACCCACGGAAAAATTTCTTTTCTGATGCAATAAAGTTGTTACAGTTAAGAGAGTGTATTGAAGTTAAGGGAGTAAGTTGCTTGCTTCATTGGTAGGTAAATAACTTTTCGAGTTTCCCTCGTATTTTACTGGTTAAAGTTTTTAAATTTGTTGATGTTGGATATTTTAATATTCAATTTAAGAATTTGTAGTATATATTACTTCTAAAAAAAATTTCTTTTCGTTTAAATCTGTAATGATTTTGCTCAATAATCGAAAAGATAAAAAACCCTTACCATATTAATACACATATCCTAAATACGTTTTTCGACAGCTAAGTTGTCTTCACTAGAAAAAATAAACAGTGTTGAAACATAGGCTTGTGGTAAAGCTATATATATAGAAAAGCCATAAGTCACTACTCGATATCAATCAAATGTTTGTCGACAAAAGCAATGATAGAGACGCGTTTGGTGAAATGCCAATACTCCTCAGACTATCAGACTCTGTCGACAAACGCAATAATTATTCGGTCTATTGTTCGAAAAAATATACCAAAATACAGTAAATACCGATGCCGTGATACTTAACGTAACAACCAGTGAATGACCGAACGTGGGGTGTATGGTGTTTTTAGTCTTTCGAATGTCTGTTAGATCGCTATGCTATCAACAATACATGGAAGCTAAAATTTATGTCATACTGTAATTGAAAATTGCAAATAATTTGAAGTTAATCAAATATTATTCTACAAAAGCAATGATAGAGACGCGTTTCTTGTAATGCCAATACTCTTCAGTTTATTGATTGAGAAAATATACCAAAAACAGTGAACGCTTCTAAGATAACAACCAGTGAACTGTTCGAACGAGAGATTTTCTTAATCAACATTATTGGAAGAAGTTCATCTGTTGTTTAGAGGCCAAGGTCATCAGATTTAAATCCCACAGATTATTTTTTAGGGGGAAGGTTGAAAAATTTGGTTTATCCAAAACAACTTGAACACAGAGAATTGGTAACCAGAATAATGGCTACCGCAGAAATTATTTGTGATGATTCTGAAACTGTTATCAGAGCTACCACTTCAATTGTGAGAATTTCAATTTTAAGAAGAGCTAAATTATGTACACAATAACTTAGTGGACATACTGAAAAACTAATTCAATAAAGCGACCTCTTTTTAAATGATTTTCATTGAGATTTTTTGGCAGCTGTGCATAAGATCTGTATTAGTAGGGTTATGTGAAACATCAAATGCTTGAAGTTCAGTTGCGATAGAGTTTTGGGCATATGTTTATTAGACATTTTTAACTTGAAATTGTTTAGTAACACATCCTCAAGCTGTGGCAATCATGACACCCGGGATATACGCATATTTTTATTCACTGGATTTTTTATAGTTTTTAAAAATATATTAATATTTATAAGTACGCGATGTTTTCCTTAAAATTTAAGTGATCTAAATGAATTAATAAGGAAATTTTTATATTTATTGTGTTTTCACAGCAAGTAACACTAACGTATTTACGTTGCAAAAAAATATTCGTGTGATTTATAAATATTACAAAAAGTATAGGAGCAAAAATGGAACCCTGAAGGATTCCGAAATAATATATTTTACTTTCAATGGAATCTTACATATTTTTAATTAAATAATGTTTTTGATGCACCCACCTTACAGTCCGGATATAGCACCCTCTGACTATCATCTGTTTCGATCTCTGAACTCTCTCAATGGAATTTTGTTTCAAAAAGCCTTGAAAACTACTTGATTCAGTTTCGACCAGAAACCACAGAAGTTTTTCACCGCATGATTTGCTTCCTCGTCTTGCCGTTCGCAGCCAGTATATTTATTGTGTTTTCAATTCTTCCGTGTGATTTATAAATATTACAAAAAGTATAGGAGAATGGTTTCAGCCTTTGCGTTTCCGACCTGCTGATTTGCTTCCTCGTCTTGCCGTTCGCAGCCAGTCAATTCTTCCACGGAGAATGGATTCACGGAGATTTCCTTTGCGTCGTCGTCCCTCTAATGAGATACGGGAGTGTCGGAGTGTCGCTCTTAAGTATCGCGACGATATCGATTAATCGGTACACCTTGATCGCCTGGCCAGACGTGTACAACAAGATCTTCACCAGAACCAGGGTGTGCATCTATATAAGTTGCATATGGTTGTTCAGTTACGGGTTGCAGTTACCGACTTTAGCCGGTCTCTGGGGCGAGTTTGGTTTAGACAAGACCTTGGGCACGTGTTCGATCACAAAAGACAAGAACGGTAATACTCCGAAAGTCGGATTTTTCATCTTGGGCTTCGCGCTGCCCTGTTTAGTGATAATCATTTGTTACGCGAGGATATATTGGGTAGTTAGAAAGTCGAATAAGCGTATGGAGCAGCACGTCTCGACGAAGAAAAGCGAAATGCACATCACGAAGATGGTGCTGGTGATATTCTTCTGTTTCGTTACTTGCTATTTGCCGTTAACTTTGGTGAAAGTTTTCGATGAAGACGTCCAGTATCCACCTGTGCACACTATCGGTTACCTTTTGCTATATCTTGCCGCCTGTATAAATCCTGTCATCTACGTGACATTAAATAAACGTTACCGAAGAGCATACCTTAACACCTTAACTTGTAAATTGTCCACCAATCTTGATTCCACAACTCCAGTTCAAAACAGTAAGAGTATGTCTGTTATGTTTGCGAAAAACGTAATTACACATCCTAAGGTCTAGTATTTATTTTGTTATAACTTATAGTTGATTATAGGAAATATCTAATTATTTTTTTGAAGAGTGATCTAGTTTAAGTTGACCATACTGTATATACATTTTTTTTTTGCAAGGTATTTATTGTATTAGTGATTATTGAAGTAATAAGAGTACAAATTGTGTTCATTTTTCTATATAAAAACATATAACGTGAATCTATAATTTATAAATATACTCAATGACATTAGAAGTGTTACACCTAGAAGGAATAGTTTCCTGGACGTGATTTTTTGGTAATGTGATAAGCTTAAGTCAAGAATGAAACGATCAGATTTCCAAGAAATTTTATTAACATTAATTTGAAAAAAAATCAATAATGTGTTTGGCGACCCCGTAGCTGTAGACACTCCTGTAACACGTTTAGGCATCGACAAAATAAGATGGTCGATGTCTGCTTGTGGCACCTCGTTCCAAGCAACTTGAACTTGGTGGATTAACTGTGCCAGAGTTTGTGGAGGATGGTTCAAATTGGTCCGGTGAACGGGGTGGCCACGGCAAAACATTAACGCCAGCTTCTCGTAGAAAGTCCATAGTACGACGAGCAATATGTGGACGCGCGTTGTCTTGCTGAAAAAGGGCGTGTGGACGGCCATCTAGATAAGGCAATAAAGTGGTTTGTAGGACGTCATCAACATAACGCGCAGCTGTCATACTGCCCCGAATAAACAGAAGAGGTGATCGGCTTCCATATGCAATAGCCCCCCAAACCATTACTCCAACAGTCCTGTGCACATGCCTCTCAACAGCAAATCCAATATCACGTCGCTCTCCACGACGGCGTCTTACCCTCTGACGGCCATCATGCATGCCTAGGCAGAATCGCGATTCGTCGCTGAATACGACATTATGCCATTCTGCTTCCCAATGCTGCCGTTCTCTGCACCAGTCCAAACGTTGACGACGATGTTCTGCAGTCAAAGGAAGGACTAATCGTGGACGGTATGAAGCAAGTCCAAAAGCTCGAATGCGGCGATATAATGCTCGCATACTGACAATGCGACCTTCTACACCAAACCATTGGTCACAGAGTTGGCGCGTAGTATCAAAACGGTCTCGCAGAGCTAGTAGTCTGAAGTGCCTGTCTTGACGCTCTGCGGTACGCCTCGGTTGACCTGTTGGTCTGTTTCGTGTTCCTCTACCTTCTTCTGTCCACACCCTACACACACGCATTACCGTCATTGCAGTGGAACCAACACGGCGGGCAATTTCGCGGTAGGCCAAACCGACTTCTCTAAAAGCAACAATTCTACCCCTGTCAAAATCACTAAGATGGTGATATTGTTGACGCCTTCGAATTGGAGGTATTTTGTTACGCTTAACAGAAGTAGGCGAAGACACAATAACTGAAAAAAAAAAAAACTTGTACTTATCAGCTCTGATAAACCGTTTTCTTAACAACTCAATAAAAGAAAAAACTTTTTTTTTGCAAAAACTGTCAAACATAAAACGATACAATTGTTATCATAACAAGCTGTCAATATAGTCATTCTGTTGTCAAAAGCAAAATTCCAGGAAATTGTTCCTTCTAGGTGTAACAATTCTAATGTCATTGAGTATATATAAATATATTGTATTCCTTACATTAAGGGATAGGCCTATCCGTATATTTTTATAATAGTGTGTGTACTTGTAATAAGACTGTAGAATTTTTTAATATTATAAATTTATGGAAATAAATACACTTTTGAAAGTTAAAAAAAATGTTTCTTTTGTCTAAGATACTAAAAATAAACGAAAATATTAAAATACGTAAATTTCTGTTTTGTACACAATCTGTTGCAGAGGAAACGGAACTTTTTTAAATTAGTAATTCCTAGTGGCGCCATCTATTAACAAAATCCACGTCGGTAAGGTAGATCTTTCGCCAATGTTATGTCAAAATATTATGACATTTGCATCATTAGAAGCAGAGGAATTGCGCATAAAGTGACAGTGAGTATCTGGCATTGGTATGGAGAATTTAAGCGTGGATGGATTAGTCTTAGCGACGATCCAAAAGCAGGTTCAGGAAAAGGTTGATGCTGTGCGTAAGACGATCAACGAAAATTGACACGTGACATATCGCCAGATTGAAACATTATTGGGAATTTCAAAGACTTCAGTTCAAAAAATTTTGCCTAAGGAATTGTTTCCTGTTGGATACTTCATATATTGACGGAAGAACAGGAAGTAGCCAGGGTGAATTGGTGTCAAAAAAATGTAGATCACTTCAACGCCGGAAACTCAAAAAACGTGTACATTATCATTAGTGGCGAATCTTTGATTTACTCATACGAACCAGAAAATAAACGTCGGTCGTCTGTTTGGGTGTTCTAAAGTGCAGAAAAGCCGACAAAGGTCATTCCTTTTGCGTCTCTAAAAAGATGGTTGTGACATTTGTCTCGAAAGCAGGTCATGTAGCAACAATTCCTCTACAAGGTCAAGGAACTGTTACTGTCGATTGGTATACAACCATTTGTTTGCCGCAAGTCATCGCCGAGCTTCGCAAAACCAACCCTGAATGAATAATCATTCTTCACCAAGAAAATGCAAGTTCGCACATAGCACGTAAGACATTCGACTTGTTAACGCAACAAAACGTCGAATTGTTGGACCATCCTCCGTACAGTCCGGACCTAAGCCCCACGAGTTCTTTACCTTTCCAAAAATTAAGAACGAATTGTGTGGTCAAACGTTCTAGTCGTCAGAAGGAGCAGTTGATGCCTTCAAAAACGCAATTTTGACTGTACCAACAAACGAGTGAAAAAACTACTTCCAGAGTTGGTTCGAGCGCATGCAAAAGTGCATTAATCTTTATAGAGAATATTTCAAAAAACAATGGAGTCTATAAAAGCTATCTACAGCTTTATTCCAGTTTTATATGTATATATATTTGCGCTCGAACCAACTCTGGAAGTAGTTGTTTCACTTGTTTATTGGTACAGACAAAATTGCGTTTTTGAAAGCATCGACTGCTCTTTCTGATGTTAAATTTAAAAATTTTAAATTCCTACCTAAAAGTAAATAAAAGACATCGATACAAAGGAAGATGTCTACCAGGCATTGTTTGCATTAAATTCTTATTGAAGTATTGTTATACTATATTGAAGCAAATATTTATCCTTTTTAATAAACTTGTTTGAATAAAATTTTAATTATTTGGATATTTTTTGTTGCATTTTGTAACATGTGGTGTGTTTTAGATAAAATTTTATTATTGATATTAGGTTGTATTACTCTGATAAGTGTTTCTAAAAATAATTCTTTTGTTAAATTATTTTCTCAAAGCAAAATCTTTATATTCTCAAACAAACGATGTGTCTTAAATTTTTCAAATGAAAAGCCAGTCCATCTAGGAGGATTACATATTATATCTTTGAATGTAATGTGTTTTTTCCATTAAGTGTTAGTTTATTTGTGTTATATAACATTTGTGGTGATTACGTGTATGATAATAAACTACATTTTGTCTTTCAGTGAATTAAAAATTTTTGTTTTAAAAGCCCACGGCTTCCTTAATTAATTGCAAGAAATATTCGGTATTCAATATTTAATTCTCGTCAACTGGTTTTATTTAATATCTATAGATATATCAGAGACATATATTCAAAGGGGACATCCTCTTTGAATATATATTTCTGATATATAAATAGAGCGGCGACGAAAGTGGCAATACCATAGGCGGTACGGTAGAACGGGCAATTGGTGCGCAGTGAATGAGATCATTCACATCAAATACAATACGGTTCACGGTTGGTGTTTAAGTGTAAATTATAAACTGCGGCGAAAGTGTCCGTAGCAGTGCCGTGTCTAGACTTATTCTTACACAATTAGTGCTTACCTAGTAATATGTAATTTCATAACCCTGATAATGTGTTGTGGAAGTAACTGTACATCTGCATCATTGCATGCGTCTCTACGGTTGCTTCTGTAAATGACGTCCTTCGCGACGAGAAAATGTTTTTGTATAGAGAAAAAGATCGTTCGGCGTCTATTGATGTAATTTTGGCAGAAAGAAGCTGTTGTTCAAAATCATTCCAGGGCTCACTATTTGCACATTTGTTATAAATAGTTCGTAAAACATGCAAGTCCGGATTTTTTTTTAAAACACTTAATAATTTTTGATGAGCTCGTACACCAGCAGCGTCAGTTAAACTATGCAAATGAGCGGTCACATTTTGCACTATGCATAGTGATGCGTCTAAGGGCAGCGAATCGTTTTCGTTTTGAAGTTTTGTAATTGCTTCTACTAATGGATGGTAATTGTTATATATTGTATGCAGATCTTCCAGAATTTGGGGATTTTCAAATTGATGTTGACTGTCTCTGATTGCTTGGGATTCGGTTGGCCTAAATTTTGATATAACGGATTTAACTTTGTGAAAATTCTTATGGTAATAAAAAGCTGCATTTAGCCACGTGCCCCATCGTGTAAGAATGGGTTCCGGTGGTTCCGAAATATCTGGACAAGTTTTATGAAATTCTTTAAGTCGTTTGGGGTTTTAAGAAACACTTGTTTGGTGGATCCAATCAAATGATCAACGTTTTTATAACTACTTCTAACATTTTCAGCAACTAAATGAAGAGCATGGAGTACACAAGTTATCTGTATTAATTTAGGAAAAGTTACTTTTAGTAAACGTCCGAGTAGTAACATAGTAGCAGCACTATCTGTTACAAGCATGCAGACTTGAGTACTATGAATGTGAAATTTCTTTAAGGTGTTCATTATTATTTGCCGCAGTACATGCTTGTATACGTTTACAGGCTAACAAATAGGGCTGTGAAAATGTGTTGGCTGATAAAATACGTACGATTACGTTTATTATACTATTTTTTTTGAAATCAGTAGTCTCATCTACAGTAATCCACACATTTTTATTATGCAATTCTCTTCTTTCTATATTTTCAAGCCTCTCTCTTAAACGCGGCAAATGTTTCTCTAAAGTTCTTCTTGCAGGTAATTTATAATTTGGCAGACATTTATTCCAGAACACTTGAAAAGGGCGTTTGCTGATTAAACGAAGGGGCAAAATAACATGCAGTCAACATAAATAAAAGATCATAAAGGAATGTTACATAAGGTATTTCATTTCTTTTGTTCAGTTTATGTATTGCACTGTTCACATGTTTTTTACAATTGTCTTTCTTCCGTATTATAAGTCGCTTATTATAAACCAAACACAATGCTGCACATCCATCATACTTTAAATCGGGAAATTCTGCTATGTATTTTCTAACCGACGTAGCAAACGGCACAGACTTTCGCGACATGTTTGTGTGAAGTTATTATAAACACCAACCGTGAACCGTATTGTATTTGATGTGAATGATCTCATTCACTGCGCACCAATTGCCCGTTCTACCGTACCGCCTATGGTATTGCCACTTTCGTCGCCGCTCTATATATAAATAATTATAAATAATAATATTTGCGTGAAATGTATTATTTGTGCCTAAGACGTATGCAATAGGAATACTTTGTTTTTACGATGCATATAAAAATAATAATAGTAGGCAACCCAACGAACTGCTGTGTACGGTTTTTTTATAGCAGCTTCCTGATAAATACTATTAAAAGAAAGTCTTTAAATACGCACACAAAATAGACGTATGATAATTGCTACGGTGCCAGAGAAGAATACTATTTATTAATACAACTAATAACAGAGAATCTTAGGTCGATATTCACAATGCGTTACAGCTACGATTGGTTGACCACCTGCGACATACACCATGATTATAGAATGCAACCGACATGCCCGTATAGTGCGTTTTAAGATATAGTGTGGACGGCACACTTCCGCAGTAGATAGAGCGCTTCGGGTGGTATGTAATAAAGCTGATCAATATGAGTAGAGTTAGGATGTCTTCCCGCGGGCCAGGTCCGTACTGAGTACGCAGCGCCCTCATCTGTGTAATGTAATAAAACACACGACGTGTAGAATTATAAATTAGTACCGAGCGGATCTTTATATAAGGCGATCGTAGAATTATTGAGTTATAACGGACGTGCATAAGGAAAATTGGTTAATGCAATGCGAAAGTCTATTATTGAATATCCCGATTTATATTATAATGGTGATAAGATATACTGTAAAGTTTGCGACAAACTGTTGAAGTGCTGTGATAAATGCGACTATAAAAATCATATAAGTAGTGTACAACAACTAAATAAGAAAAATATCGTGCAACCAACGACATAATTTATGTTTGATTTACTGTTCATAATAATCGCCTGTGATTTGGGACTTCATCTACTCGCCAATCATCCGTTTCATGACTTCTGTAATAAATACAATCCAAACTGGAAGCTACCATCCAGGAGAGCGTTAGAGAGCTATATGCCAATTGTGCCTAACGACATCGAAAACATGATCGAGTTGATTTTCTTTCGAAAATTGGTTACGATTGATATAATTTGGTTTGCTAGTAGGTCTATAAATACAAACGGCAGTCTCAACGATGGACACATCTTAATAGCTCTCACTAAAGAATAGCTAAGACATCCACTTCCATTTCATAAACTATTTCATAAGGGGCTAATTCGTTTTATGCCGCTCTATTTGACCCAAGAAAACAATTACTGCCTTTCATGACGATAATGCGTCTTCTTACACCAGCGCCAGTTGGCGAAAAATTGGACCAATTGACATATCAGATTGTCTCTCATCTACCCCACTAACCAGTTATGTGTCAACGCAACAACGGATCGAAAACAGCATTAAAATTTGAATATTATAGTGCGTGTTCTAGATCCTATTAAAGCATTTCCTATTGAATTAGCTAAAAGATTAGACAAGTGCACTGGCGAAGCAAATATGAAGGTAGTGCTCGATGCGCTAAAAAAATTCAACTTTCAACTGACCACCTGTTGCTCGTGAGCGATGGGGCAGCGACAATGTGTAGTGTTGGCCGTTTCCTTAGAGACAAGCGCGAGGGACTTGCGCATATGACGTGTACAGTTCATGTTTTACGCCTTGTAGCACAAAGTATTCCGCGAAGGTTGCTTCGGTATTCCTGAGTCACTAGAGCCAGTTTTCACACGTTGGTGATTATGGTTGAAAGTGGCTTTCTATTATTACGATTCAAGCCTAATGAAGTTGCAACAATTATGGAAAGCCAGAAAAGATTTGAAAATACTTCTGTTGAAACCGATTCGAAACAAATTTACGACAATTAAAATGGTTTATTTGGGTTCGATAGAAAAATTTCAAAACACTAGGTTGTTGTTAGTGGAGTCAATGCAAATTGTAAACCATGTACACACTCACTTCTATGCTACAAGTGACATACAAAATATGTGTGTTGTAGAAAAGTTCGAGAGTGTTTTAACTAAAGATTTCGATTTTACCAGAGTAAAATAAATTCGTGATGGTGCGTGTATAGATTCGTTATCTATTTCTAAAGATTATTTTAATTATGTCTGTATTATATCCATAGATGTCGAGCGGTCATTTTTTAAATACACAAACATCTTTTCAGCACGGCATACATTGCTCTTCGAGACAAATGCGGAAACTTACGTCACGTTGTAGACATTTTGTCAGTCTTAGCCATTTTACACTACGCAACAGCAGCTGTGAATAATGTATTATTAATAAAACAAAATATAAGTGATATAAATAACGCACACATCGCAAGGTCGTCTGTTAGTTCGTACACTCGTCTTGTTATGATACAGGAGCGCGGGAAAAATATCCCAATTCTACTTATTACGTAGTTTATACATGTGTGCTCTTTCTGCAATCTTTAAATTATATAATTTGAGATTCTATACTATATTTATACGGCAAAAATCAAAATATTGAATGTCAATTAGTTACTTAAGGTTTTTGACATATTTTGTAATGTCAAGAAGGAAACGCTTTTGTTTTATTTCTACGGGAAATTGCCCGATGACAAGATCATGGATTTTTGGACTAATCGTAGATTTTTAATCAATTGTTTGAATTGGAAACTTTACTTTAAATATATTAATGAAAATATCAATAATTTGTATTATTTTTTTAAATTACCACATTATTACTGCTTCAAATATTTTGTGTAGAAGTCAAGATGATTGTTTATCACGTTGAGAATCAGCTTTCTCTTTATCAGCATGGTTTCGTGGGAGGGAGATCGACTACCACCAATCTATGTTCTTTTGTGCATTTTGTCTCTGACGCTCTGGATGGACAATGTCGGGTGGATACTTTATATACTGACTTCGCGAAGGCGTTCGATACTGTGCAGCATGATGTGATCTTGAAAAAACTGGATGGCTTTGGGATTTCCAGTGATTTGGTATGGGTCCTTGGATCATACATGTCTGGGAGAATGAATTATGTGGAATACAATGGCTTCGCATCTCGCCCATATTTGATGCAGTCTGGGGTGCCCCAGGGATCGGTGCTTGGCCCGTTGCTTTTCCCGATCCCCATAAATGATATTGCTGATGGTATAGGATTGCATTGTTTGTTGTATGCGGATGACTTGAAGATTTTTAGACGTATTATGAGCGAAGAGGACTGCTTACTTTTGCAAAACGATCTAACTTGCCTTGAGCGATGGAGTTTACGGAATAATTTGTTATTCAATACAGATAAATGCAAAATAATGACCTATACAAGGAAGCAAATTGTTAGGATATTCCCGTATTCAATTTATAATTATCCTCTGGATCGCTGCGAGTCGTTTAAGGATCTAGGTGTGATGTTTGACGTCAAGCTGACCTTCAATTTACATGTTGAAAAAATCTGCACACAGTCATTTGGAATGCTAGGTTTTCTCACAAGAAATACTAAATGTCTCGGGAATGAAGCACTAATCAGTTTTTATAATTCTTTTGTTAGATACAAGCTTGAATATTGCTCTGTGGTTTGGAATCCATACCATGCTAAGTATTCGGACATGATTGAGAGAGTGCAGAGAAAATTTCTGAAAACCCTTCATTATCGCATTAGTGGCACATTCTTGTCTCATGGTTATCCGTATATGTTGCTGACTCAATTTGGATACACGTCTCTGAGAAATCGTACGGTTGTATCTCAGATCATTTTCGTTTACAAGTTACTAAATGGTATTTTGAATGCTCCGGATCTGCTTGCGTTGTTTGGCTTTCATGTGCCGAGGTTGTGCGCTAGGAGTCACGGAGTTTTTCATGTACCTGTTGCGGCTACGATGCATCATTCGCACTCGCCTGTTCTGTCTGCATGTAGAAACGTAAATATGTATTGCAATGATATTGACTTGTTTACAGGATCGCTTGACGCTCTGAAAAGATTTATATATTTGAAATTTGGTTAGTTTTTTCTCTTTCGTTGGTTTTTTCTGTTACTTTTTGGTGTTTAACTACTTTTTTAATTTTTAATTATTAATATGTATTTCTGTTACATTTATAGTTCATATTGTTAATTTACATTATCCTGTAATAAGCAATTTACTGCTGTTGGATAATAAAGTATTATTATTATTATTATTATATTATTTATAATTAGTTATGTTAGCGTTTGTGATATTCGCACATTACAAATTTTGCTTGATGCCCAATTGTACGAAAAAAAAAACATTGTGTAACTCGAAAAATTTACTATTTCTTACTTCCAAACGTGTATAAATACCATTCGGTATGCGCAAATTACGAAGTTCAAGCATTCAATATAGACACAGTATCTGAACGTTGAATTTCTCGAAAGGTTTCGCATTTACTTCATTAGAATCGTGCCCGCAAGACTGACTGACTGACTGACTTTCTCTCTGCTGTTTCAAATTCAATACGTACATGTGCTATTAAATAATTGTGTGTAATGTGTGCATGTGCGTGATAAAAAAGATAAGCAGGCGTTTATTAAACGAACGGGATAACATTCGCTGTTGATTCCCTCACATAAACAGTGCACTCGAATTATTCTGGCGTGATTCTTATGTTCATGTATCGCCGCAATATGTTAAAGTTAATTCGGAAGTCAGTAAGTGGTTTTCATTGTTTTATTGTTCTAATCTATTGTTATTATTTTGTGTTGTTTGCACTTGTTTTTTTTTTTGCATCAAAATAATATTTTGCGTCTGCTTTGCGCTCGTAAACTAAAAATAATTTAGTTGACCTTGATAGACTCCAGAACATTTAACTTTAGTTCACCTGAATGAAATCGCAGATACAAGCGTAGTGTAGGTAGGAAGGAAGGGTACCTGTTGGAATACTAGGTATACCTTTCTAGAATTAAGTCTCAATTATGTGCTGGCTTTGCTATTTTTGGTTGACGTAAATATTGTTTAAATATTTGAACATTTTCTTATATAACTTTGTGAATATATATAGAATACATCGCGTTGAAAACACACCAAATGTATTTAAATATAATAATTCATGAATTATTAATGCGGTTTATTACAAATTTAAATTTCTTGTCAATCGAGTGTGTCAATAAAATTTGCATTTATTTTTTCTATTTTGAACTGACACTGTTGCATTTCAAGAAATTGAAAGAAAGATACGTGAAAAGAGAGAAAGATAGAGAAACGTCTCTAATCTCTTGATATATACATATTTGGTTTTAGGTAAATATTGTCGGGAGACTGTTGTATATAATCAAAAAAAGGCAGACAACCCTTATTACAATAATGTTCGTACTCTGTATACATATTTCGACAGCTAAGTTGTCATCATCAGCCGGTCGCAGCTTGTTTCAAATTCGAAGATAAATTCTATGAACGGAAACAAGAAACAGCAATGGATGTTCATGTATTTCAAGCGAATTTATTCGTGAGTCATTTTAAGGTTAAAAATAAGGCTAAAATATATGTATATAGAGTATAGATTAGCAGGTATGTGCGAGGGATGTTTCCAAAGTTCTGGGAATTACATATAATTTTTATAATTTTGTTAATTTTCGTCACCATTACAATGTCGTTTGTCAACATAATCACCATTTAACTGAATACATTTATCCCAACGATAAACTAATTTTTTTAAGCCGTCAGTAGGAAGTTTTTCGGTGTCTTGTCGATCCACCTATTTATGGCACGTTTTACGTCAGTTAAACTTTCAAATCGTAAGGATTTTTTCAAATCTGGGAACAGATGGTAATCACTGGGTGCAAGATCTAGGGAATAAGGTGGGTGCGGCAGCAATTCCCATCGTAAATCGTTCAAAACATCCTTCGTTTTTCTTGCGGTGTGTGATCTTGCATTATCCTGTTGCAATAACGGACGCTTATGCAACTTTCCAGGCCGTTTTTTGACTAGTGCCTGTCGCAGTGGTCCGGATAATAAATTTGAATAATATTCTGCATTAATTGTAGTACCTCTCGGCAGATAATCCATGAAAATAATCCCTTCGCAATCCCAGAATACAGTAAGCATTACCTTTCCAACAGACGGAAAAATGCCAAAATCAAAACACACACTGACGTTCACCAGACATAAGTTTATGCTTTACAGTCTTAAAAACTAAACACTTGTACTAATGTATGTGCTCGCAATCACTTATAGACCTTTTCAATGGTCGTGTCTTCCAGGAACTCATAGACGCCAGAATATGGTATCGCAGTGACCACATGGTTTTTATTTTTCACAATATAGATGCTCTTCTGACTCTCTATTACGCTGTAATTGTTTACCATATATTTTTGATTAAACGTAGACAATTCGCGGTTACATTGTGATTATTTCCTAACACATGTTTCGCTAAACTGGATTTCTCAGACTGATTATATTTAACACGCGAGATTGTTTCTTTATACCGGGTTCCTATTGACCGTTTAGTTTTACCCATGTATTTTTTATCAAAATCAATTTATTTCATACATCCAGGATTGATTGAACTCGATTTTTAAATCATTTTCAACGCAAGTATTTTTAAACCTGTCTTTCCTTAATTGATGCAGCTTCGTCAGGTTTGAATCGTACAACCATAGCTTTTATATGTTGGAGATTCTCGTAATAAAAAGTCGCTTTCAACTATGTTCAGCAACGTGTGATAATTGGCTTTAGTGGCTCAGGAATCCCGGGGCATCGTCTGTGGAATCCTCGTATTGGTTTGGGAGATTTGCCTCCGATCTGATGATTGCATTGTGAAGTTTGTCATTTTTGATAATATATTTACCTTGACAGTATTATTATTCGGTCGCTATTTCCATTGTTGACAGTAACATGAAAATTTTATGTCAGCGAAAAAATGGAATTAACTTGCGAACATTTTCGACTTTCGACGTGGATTATCTCAACAAGAATGCACCGAGGAGCTGAATTCTTTATATGGTGATGAAGCACCATCGAAAACTACAGTATATCGTTGGTATAGTGAATTCAAACTTAGATGGCGTTCTTTGAACGATGAATTTCGTGAAGGTCGTTCCACAAATGTTGTTGTGTCGAAAAACATTAATGCAGTGTCTGAATTGATAATGCAAGACCGTTATGTGACATATCGAGGCATCTCTAGATATTAGTAACACCAGCGTGAATAAGATCCTGCATGAACATTTAGCCGTTTAGAAGCTGTGTTCACGTTAGGTACCAGATAATTTGACAACTGCTCAAAAAAGGACTTGCGTCGATTGGTGCCAAGAAATGCACAAAAAATACAATGGCGGTGCTTCAAAGAACATTTACAAAGTCGACACAGGTGATGGGTGTGGGTATTCCAAGATGAGCCAAAACCAACAAAAATTGTTCGGGCTCGAAGCACATCAAAACAAATGGTCGCCTGTTTCTTCGCAAAAATCGGTCACGTTTCAACCGTATCTTTAGTGAGTTGTAGAACGGTCAATTCCAAATGGTACACAACACCATTTGTTTGCCAAAAATTTTTGAAGAAATAAGGAAAACAAACCGAAAACGACAGATCATTCTCCACCATGACAATGCGAGCTCTCACAGGTCGGTTCAAACAATTGAATATTCGACCGAGCAAAACATTGAATTGATGAGCCATCCGCCGTACAGCCCTGATCTATCACCTTGTGATTTCTTTTTGTTTACACACTTGAAGAATAAACTTCGCGGTCAACGGTTTTCTACGTCGGAAGAGGCAATTGAGGCATTCTAAACTCATATTTTGGAGATACCGCCTTCACAGTGGCAGCAATGCTTTTCGGATTGGTTTAAACGAATGCAAAAGTGCATTAATTTTTAAGGAGAATATTTCGAAAAGTAATAAAGCTATTTTCTATTTTTTAGTTGCTATTCCCGAAATATAAACAGCTACCCTCGTACAACAAATAACATTAGACAAACAAAGTTAACGAACGTTACAATTTAAGTTTTCATATTATTTATGTTACAAAAACGACAAATATCAGCCAGACTATATAAGTTGATAAGTTTTCGCGCAAACTCAGAATATCTACCCCTTAAATATTGACAAGACAAGGGATACTTTCAGAGTTGTCGATACACCTGCGGTGCAAGGATTTTAAAAATTTGTCACTTTTAATTGTAAATGGTGTAAACGGGCAACACTCGATCAAGTAAGAATATTCGATTAAGAAGGAAGAACTTAAAGTAGACATTTTTAAATTCTGTGGGTGTCTTGAGTTGATAATGCTAGTGAGAAAGGTTAGATATTATTGTATTTCATTAAAGATTTTACAAAATAAAATATTTTTAATAGATACAGGCTTTATTTTTAGAGAAACATATATGTATCTCTATTATCAAAGGGATGCATATGATGTAGTGAAACGAAATATAATTTTGACGTAGTTTTTTCCCTTTTTCCAAACACTTAAAAGATCCGCGAAATTTAAAAATGTCTATTGTGGAATTCCGAAAAATATTCCGCTGTTTGTAACATAATATAGCTATACTTTTTATTGAATGATCATGAACAATTTTAAATATCGCGCATTCCAGTCAATAATATGTATTTCATTTTAAAATATTGTGGGTCACTTAATTAGTTCTTTGAGATATCAGGTATTTAACCGTAAAGATATGGATTTGATTAGCACCGTGGTATTTTTAAATGACTAGGTTTTTGTTAAAAACTCGTTTTTTAAAAAGTAATTATATTATTCGTAATTTCAAGGTTATAGAGCTATTTAGGAACGTGCAAGTTTTATTTCTTAATCTCTGATAGATGACGACTTCTTAACAGCTGAGTCTTATCTTTCATGTTAAGTAATTTAACAATTTAAATATCTATTTTTAAATTCATAAATGTAATACACACACACACATATATACATATAAGTATATATATTTATATGTAAGTATATACATATATTATGCATAAGTCGCGATCTTTTTAAAGTCATTCCCAAAAATTAGCATTTTTGACTCAACTTTTTGTATTTTCAACAAAGTCTCGATTTTTCAAATTCGCAAAAATTGGTATTTTTGAAAAGTTATCGTACATTATTAACAAATGCTCACGTACTGACATTTTCGAAGGTCCTAAAAATGATTTTGGGGTCAAAATTAATCTAACTCTTATGGTTTAATCTTCAGATAATGAAGAATTGCAAAATCATGTCAAAATGTGACTTTTGAAAGTGTACCTAGATTATTTCTAAAGTTTGGATAATTTTTTGATAAAAAAAGTAGTTAGTTTGTATTTTACTAGTTCAGAACTATTGTTTTACTTACTAAATTTGAAACTTTGTATTTTGACCAAAATCTCAATTTTTTCAAAGGGATACGCTCGCAAAAATTGGTATTTTTGAAAAGTTATCGTACATTATTAACAAATGTTCACGTAGTGACATTTTCGAAGGTCCTAAAAATGATTTTGGGGTCAAAATTAATCTAACTCTTATGGTTTAATCTTCAGATAATGAAGAATTGTAAAATCATGTCAAATTGTGAATTTCGAAAGTGTACATAGATTATTTCTCAAGTTTGAATGATTTGTTAATAAAAAAAAAGTGAGTTTTTATTCTACTAGTTTCAGAACTATTGTTTTACTTACTAAATTTGAAACTTTGTATTTTGACCAAAATCTCAATTTTTTCAAAGGAGTATACTCGTAAAAATTGGTCTTCTTGAAAAGTTATCGTACAATAACAAATGCCCACATACTGATATTTTCGAAGGTCTTAAAAACGATTTTGGGGTCAAAATTAATTTAACTCGTACAGATTAATCCTCAGATAATGAAGAATTGCAAAATCATGTCAAAATGTGAATTTCGAAAGTGTACATAGATTATTTCTCAAGTTTGAATGATTTGTTAATAAAAAAAAGAAGTGAGTTTTTATTCTACTAGTTTCAGAACAATTGTTTTACTTACTAAATTTGAAACTTTGTATTTTGACCAAAATCTCAATTTTTTCAAAGGGATACGCTCGTAAAAATTGGTACTTTTGAAAAGTTATCGTACAATAACAAATGCTCGCATACTGACATTTTCGAAGGCCCTTAACATGATTTTGTTGTCAAAATTGATCTAGCTCTTACGTCTTAATCCTCAGACATTGAAGAATTGAAAAAGTCATGTCAACATGTGAATTTTGAATGTCTAAATGGATTATTTGCAAAGTTTGGATAATTTTTTGATAAAAAAAGTAGTGAGTTTGTATTCTACTAGTTCAGAGCTATTGTTTTGTGTACTACAATCGAAACTTTGTATTTTGATTTCGATTTTCTCGTATCTTAATATTCAAAATATTGAAAAAGTCATGTCAACATGTGAATTTGTAATGTGTAAATGGGTTATTTGTAAAGTTTGAATGACTTTTTGATATCGATGTTCTTCTTCGATAGTTTTCGCTGTACGTTAATCACTTCCTTCACTGGAGAGATGGGGATGTTTCATAGAATTACGTTGTTTGATACATACCATTCTATATTTGAATTTGCCAAATCGGTGTGACGATTGTTTTTTATACGATGAGCTTATATTCTAAAGATAATTTCACATATAAGAATGTTTAAACATTTATTAATTGAAGGTAATTTTTATAGAGCCTATGGTTGATTAACTTAATCACTGAAGGTTGATATATAACCTCTTTCCACATTAATTTTCGTATTCTGTATACGTATTTAGAAAACTGTATTTATAACAGATTAATTAAACAGTGTCACACCTGGAAACCACGACAAAAACCGGCAAAAAACAAATTCCGTTCACGATCTGTACTGTCGAAAACCAAAACGTACACTGCTGATTATGACAACTTAGTTGTCGAAATACGTATACAGAATACGAACATTGATGTGGAAAGGGGTTATATATCAACTTTAAGTGATTAAATCTGTTAATTGGGTCGTATCGACTAGATTCATACTACTAGACATGAATGACGTATCGGCAAAGAAAAAATGTATCAACTTGTATGTATAGCCACAAAAATATGTTCAGTAATATGTCTCGGTATGCGATAAGCATAGAATACATGTACATTCCTTGCTTCTTATCATTTTGCTTTAGATTAATTTTAATAAGAACTTCGTTGGGAACTAAATACTACCGATAAAGATTGTTACTTTGACAATTTATATTTTTGTCTTACATGAGAATGTTCCTAAGGTTGTATATTATAAATGGAAACACTAATGTCAAATTTTAAGCTGTACTTGTATTGAATTAAAGTATCTATTAACCTTATTAAACTCAATTATATTCGTTGTTAACAATCAATATGCAAACAGAGTGTTTATTAAATAGAAACACGTTCCAATCTTGGAAGTCGGTTGATATACGTGTACATATGTAAGTGTATTTATATTTGGAGAAGATAAGTATATTCAATTAACAATATTTACATAATAAACGTTTAGGAATTTTATGCGGCCTAATATATTCGTTTTTTTAATATTACATAATATTAAATACTTTAACAATAATAATATGTAAGAGATAGTAAGTTATTTATGTTTTTTAACGCTTCTGCTAGGTAATATAATACAGCACAATTAAATTAGGATCACTCGTATTTGTTAGAAATACTTGGAGTTAATAATAATAAAATTAGGTGCGCAACTAAGTTCTCGCTGTTTTTTTAATGAAAATGCAACTTTATTGTGAAAAAATGTTTACAAATGAATCAATCAAAATATTGCCCATCGCTAGCGACAACTGTTTCCCATTTTTCTGGCAGAGCTCGAATACCGTCACGGTAGAAGTGTTCGTCTTTTGAGGCTATCCACGAATCAAGCCATTTTGAGATGTCTTCATATGAGCGGAACTGCTGATTAGCCAGACCATGTGCCATCGAATGGAACAAGTAATAATCGGACGACGCAATATCTGGGGAATATGACGGCTGGGGTAGGACCTCCCATTTGAACGTTTCTAAGTAGGTTTTAACGGGTTTGGCAATGTGAGGCCGAGCGTTGTCATGCTGTAGAATCACTTTTTCGTGCCTCTGCTCGTATTATGGACGCTTTTCGCGCAGTGCTCGGCTCAATCGCATCAATTGAGTTCGATACCGTTCTCCAGTGATGGTTTCGTTCTGTTTCAACAGCTCATAATAAATAACACCGCCCTGGTCCCACCAAATGCACAGCAAAACCTTCGCAGCGTGAATATTCGGCCGAAACGACGACGTAGAAGCATGACCGGGCAGTCCCCATGATTTTGTTCTCTTTGGGTTGCTGTAATGAATCCATTTTTCATCACCCGTAACGATGCGATGAAGAAAACCCTTCCATTTTTTGCGGCTGGAGCAGTTGTTCACAGGTGAAAAAACGACGCTCAACGTCTCTTGGCTTCAAATCATAAGGAACTCAAGTTCCTTATTTTTGAATCATTCCCAACGCATGCAATCGCAGGGAAATGGCTTGGCGGGTAACTCCTAATGCTGAAGCAAGCAATGCCTCCAATTCAGCGTTTTCGAAGGTTTTTGTCTTGGTCTTCCTTCACGCGAACGGTCGTCAACATCGAAATCACTGTTTATCATATGTCTAAGCTTGGTTCATGACGTTTTGGTTATGTCACAATCGACCAGCACTTACTACTGGAGCCATCTCTTGAAAAACAGCGAGAGCTTAGTTGCGCACCTAATAATATATTCCATCCAATTGACTACAATTAGAGCATATGATATGTCACACATTTTAAAACTAATTCTAATTCAATAAGATTTGCCATTCGATAAGGAAAACACAATTTTATAGTTTGAAATACATTTTATTATTCAATAGAACCTTCCTGAGCTTCAATACACTTGTTCCAGTGATCTTTTAATTTATAGGTTCTATCCCTGAAGTGAGAATCCGGAAGACTGTCGGAATACGCTTCCATGGCTGCTATTACCTCTTCGTTCGATGAAAATCGTTTTTCGTGCATGCATTTTTAGAGATATGAGGACAGCCAAAAGTCAGCAGATAATTTTGGCGAATAGGCTGTATGTTGCAACAATTCGTACTTTAATTCACTGATTTTTGCGATGGTTTTTTGAGCTGTGTAACAGGCTGCGTGTTTTGTTGAAGAATGATTCTTTTCTTTCGTAAACTAGGTCTTTTATCACGAATTTTTACATCCAGCTAGTTCACAAAGTTATAATAGTAATCTGAGTTTATTGTTTTATCAGTTTGAAGGTAATCCACGAACAAAATTCCTTTTGCATTCCAAAAAACACCTCGACCGATTTCTGGACCCTAACTGGCTTCGACGCCGAAGTACCGGGTTCACACCACTACCTAGTTTCTTGTTTTGATTGAAGATCATGGTGGTAGACCCTAGTTTCATCCATAGTGAAGAAACGAGGTACAAAATCGTGTTCATTCTTTTTAAAATGCTTCAAATGTTGCTGACACAGTCGCATTTGAATGTGTTTTTGCTCCATTGTTAACGAAAGCGGCACCCGTTTTGCACACGGCTGTCTGAAGCCCAAAACAGCCAAAATATTACTCACGCCACCTAATCAGATTCCTAGGGCTTCTACTAAATCTCTGTCTCGGTTAATGGACGACCTTCCAAAACCATATCTTGTATTTTTGCTACGATTTCTGGTGTCGATGCACTTTTTGTACGTCCTTCACGGATGAAACGAACCTACAGCGTATGTTTGGCTTTCGACGGTGTAGGTCTAGTACGGATTTTATCTTTGTGCAGATTTCGCTGTGGTTCCAGGTGCGATACTGCGATTAATTATCTGTCGATGACAACTTAGTTGTCGAAATACGTATACAGAACACGCAAATTATAGTGGAAAAGAGTTAACCTTAATTGATTAAATTAGTTGTGTATTTATCATATCATTTCGATTAAATTTTAATTTCGTTACAGACAATAAACACATTATACAAAAATTATTCATCGAATACAGCAGCGACGACGAAACTTTTCATCGATGGCGAATTCAGGGAATCCAAAACCACTAACTGGATCGACCTCTACGATCCCGCAACTAACAACTTGGTCACCAAGGTCCCACAGACTACGCAAGGTGAAATGCAAGACGCCGTAGACTCGTCGAAGAAAGCTTTCGAATCTTGGCGGCAGACGTCGGTTTTGACACGGCAGCAACTTATGTTAAAATTGCAAGCAGTCATCAGGAGAGATATTAGAAAACTAGCGGCGAATATTACGTTAGAACAAGGAAAAACATTACCTGATGCAGAAGGAGATGTTATGAGAGGTTTACGTAAGTAATCGTAGGAAAATTTATTAGACATTACACATATCCATTAGGGTTTACGTTTTTATTGTCTATAATAGTGTTTCTCAACCTCTTTATACAGCAACCGAATTAATTTTTTTGTACTGGTACTGCTGAAATATATATTTTGTCATCTAACAGAAAGCTTCACAAAATCTAACAAAATATTTCATTCGTTGAAGACAGATACCTACTGCTAATGTTTATGTAGTTTCTTCATCATTTTGTGACTCATAAACCTTCAGAGTGCCTCAAAGGTTGAGAAATGCTATTCCACTGTTAGACTAAAATTAATTTTGTATATCTTGTTCTTGTAGAGGTTGTGGAGCATAGTTGCGCAGCTGGTACATTATTGCAAGGGGAATCGCTTCAAAATATCGCTAAAGATATGGATGTTATCTCGTATAAGCTTCCACTAGGAGTTACGGCTGGAATATGCCCGTTCAATTTTCCAGCTATGATTCCTCTGTGGATGTTCCCTTTGGCATTAATAGCCGGAAATTCCATGATACTAAAGCCGTCCGAAAAAGATCCCGGAGCCACCATGTTGCTTATGGAGTTACTGAACGAAGTCGGTTGTCCACCTGGGCTTGTAAATGTAAGACACATTTGGAATATGTGACTTAACACCATTTGGATTTGTCTGATGTCATAGTTATGATATATTAACTGTCCAGATCTTTGCTAATGGTGCTATAAGTTGCAAAAATTATTTTTGGAAGTGAATTGTGTTGTCCTGCCTTTGTTCTTTCGTTTGTATATTTCTATGAACACACACTAAAGAACAAAGGTCATACCCTTGTCATTTCCTTCGTACATTCGTATATTTGAACGGAAGAAGGAGGTATTGTTTTTTCATTATTGTTCAGTATTGAAAAGGTACGATAACTTCACAATGAATCGTTCGTTAGTCACACAAGTTTACCTGATGATAAGTGAATTCCTTGAAACGCGTAGTAAATAGAGTGTTATTAACATTTGAATGATTCTTGTAACATTTATTTCTTATTTCTCTTATATTTTCAGGTCATTCACGGATCTCACGATGCCGTTAATTTTATTTGCGATAACAAAGACATCAGAGCTATTAGCTTCGTCGGATCCGATAGAGCTGGAAAATATATTTATGAAAGAGGTACCGCTCACGGTAAACGCGTTCAATCAAATTTGGGCGCTAAAAACCACGCAATAGTGCTGCCGGACGCTAACAAAAGTTCCACAATAGATCAACTAGCGGGTGCAGCTTTCGGAGCAGCTGGTCAGAGGTGTATGGCACTTAGTGTCGCGATTATGGTCGGCGAAGCGAAGAATTGGGTGCCCGATCTCGTCAACAAAGCGAAGCAATTAAAAGTAAATGCGGGCCATGAAAAAGGGACAGATTTAGGTCCCGTTATTTCTAAGGAGTCGAAGAAGAGAATTGAGGATTTGGTAGAATCAGGAATAAAAGAGGTTAGTAATTGTTTTTTGATGTCTATTCTTAAATATTGCGCTGGTCTTGATGCTGAACAGTTTGAAATGGAATATGTAGTATTTTAATGTGATAAATATCATGCCATTGTCAGATTTTCATTTCTAGAAAATGAAGTGTCCTTGTGTTAGGTACTTGATGGTATACGTCCTTTAAAACACTTTATGAATATACGAAAATCTGCTAATAAGCATACAAATCACCAATTCAAGAACTAAACAATATACCACGCGCCAAGAATAGAAGACGAAAGAGACTATGGTTAGAAGATTCTTGGTTTAACATACACGCAAATGATTTTCTTATTTCTCTTTGATTCTTATATGTTCCAGACTTGTTTTTCAATAAATTCTTTTCTTTCCCATATTTATGGTTCTTCCTGAGTATAGGACATTTCTTAAAACTGCTCTGAACTGAAGAGTTTTTATAGAGAAAGAGTGAGTTTCCGCTGAATATTCGGTGAGATTAGTACCTATTATTCCATGTCAAAACTACTCTAAGACAATAGAAAATTGAAATCTTCTCAAAAGTATATTGGACAAAGGAAAAGTCTTTGATTCTTATGTGTTCCTGACTTGTTTTTCAACAAATATCTCATTCAGTATCTTCCTTTAACATATTTGTAGTTTTTCTACAATGTAGGACCTTTCTTGATGCTGCTCTGAATTGAAAAGTTTTTATAGAGAAAGATTGGACTTTCGCCGAATATCCGGTGACACAGTTTCTATTATTCCATGCCATAACCACCCTAAGACAACAGAAAATGGAAACCATATTACGCGAAAGAAGAGTCATAATGCATCACAATAGCACTTGTACATACATATATCACCGTTCGAACAGTAGGTTATTTAAACAAACAAAGCATTGGATTGGTGACTTATCCACCACAGGGTTCAGATTTAGCACCCAGATCAAACTCTATTAGTGTTGTTGTTTGCCCAAATGATCTGATAACGGTTTTATTATTGTGCTGTGGTAAGCAACTCCACTCTCACGTACACGATTCCTAATGGTCATTAAACTAACATTAACTTGTTTTTTATCAAGTCGTGTTAGCTGTGACATAATGTGTATCGACGTTTTCTTCTTAACAAATTCGGTATGACCTTATTTTGTTTCTTCGTTGGCGCTCAGCAGCTTGAAATATCATCAACATTTTTTGCAGGTACTTCGCTGCGACAGCCACATACATTTTTGATGCTTTGGAATTAACACAAAGAAACAACGCTTCGTATCTTTTTAAATACGGAGCACTTATTATTGTATTAATGTATCTTCACCCACTGTCTTTTACTCCTCTATATCATTGAATATTTTATTAACCTCTAGTTGTGTTTTTAGTTGTTTTCTTTCATATTTCCTTCCACTTTTTTCTCTCACTTGCTGACATTTATTATTTATTGATCTTCCTCATCTTATTCCTCATTTCTCAGTTACTGTCCGCACTTCCTTCTTCCACGTTCTTCCTAGTCTGCCTCACTTCTTTTTTCCTATTTCTTTTGCCTCAAATCTTTGTCTAATTAATCTATTCTAGTCTCTTCCTAACCACATTAATTGGCCTTACTCGATCATTGTTTCGACTATGTTTTCTCCGAATGCCTGGTTTCTATTTTGATCTATTCTTCTTTTTCCTTCTATTTTTCTTCAGAATCCCATTTCTATATTGTTAATCTACCTTTTCTTTTTCGCGTTGTTTTCCAAAATTCACACGAATAGCAAACTATTTTTACACAAATATTACTATAATTTCTATCTGCTTCTGGGTTTCCGGGCTGGAACCGCGTCACTATTATATCTGCCGACGTTTCGTACCCATTTGTATGGGACATCTTCAGGGCTGAACAACTGCACTGAAACTGATGTCCCATACAAATGGGTACGAAACGTCAGCAGATATAATAGTGACGCGGTTCCAGCCCGGAAACCCAGAAGCAGATAGCATGGACCACGACCGCGGAAGTCTACGTACCAAATTGACTATAATTTCGTTAAGCAATCATCTGAAATTATATTACATTGTAGGGTGCTGAATGTCCTTTGGATGGACGCAACATCAAAGTAGAAAAGTATCCCAATGGAAACTTCGTGGGACCTACGATATTAACAGGTGTCCAACCAACTTTCGAATGTTACAAAGAAGAAATATTCGGGCCAGTTTTATCCGTTATGTATGCCGACACTATCGACGACGCTATAAAGATCATTAACACTAGTCCTTACGGCAATGGAACAGCCGTATTCACAACGAACGGCAGCCACGCTAGATATTTTGTTAACGAAATAGACGTGGGTCAAGTAGGAGTTAATGTGCCAATACCTGTACCGCTGCCCATGTTTAGTTTTACCGGGTCTAGGGGTAGTTTCCTCGGTGATATGCATTTCTATGGGAAACAGGGTCTGAACTTTTACACGCAAACGAAAACTGTTACGAGTCTGTGGCGAAAGGGTCAAACCGAATCAAAGTCAACCGTATCGATGCCAGTTCATAATTGATTAAGTATTAACTGAATAATATTAGTAGTGATATTTTACTTGCATCTGGGATAATTACGGATCTAAAAATAATTTCATTGTTTTACGAAGAACGCCCTCTATCTTTCGCCTTTAAAATTTGTCTGTTCGTATTTTTTTGTCGAGCAGGGGAAGTACAAATAAGAACAACACAGGTAAGATTCTGTCTAGTTCTATCTACGGGTTAAAATTTGAACAGAAAAGTTTTTGTGTGATATAAAGAATCCGTAAAAAAAGGATAAAAAAGAAAACGAAGTTAAGGTTATATAGTGGGGTTAGAACGAAACTATCTTAAGTCCAAATTAGTGAGTGTTCAGAGCGTGGTTTGAATATTTTAAATAGACATCCTTGGTTGCTCCGGTAAGCTACCTCATAGGTTAATTTATCTTGGTTCCCGGGTTGAAACGGCCCACTCACTTCATTCAGACATCCTCAGGGAATAACTACTGCTATTGATTTCGTTGCTGCACTAAGACCTCATTACTTTTTGTTCTGTTATATTAAATGTTGTTGAATATAAGTATGTTAAACGTCAATTATCTGTAACTATTATTGGTAGAATAAATAATTTTGACCTGCTAACTTAATTTTATTCAGATTGGACTTGCGATAGTTCCGTTTTAACCTCACCATATGTATATACGGAGTGAGTAGGATCGCACCAAGCACCAAGAATGTATTCTATCTACAAAAGGAATTTTAAAAAATGAAAATGTCATTCCCACACACATTGTTCTAATTATTGTGCTCTTGTAATAAATTTTCAAAAATATCACCAGTATTTTTAAACGTTTTGCACTTCGTTTCCGCAGGGCCCCAGTTGTTCTGATTGTTGTTCCAAAATGAAAGGGCTAATTAAATGGCTAAAAACCATACCACGTGCCTGTCTTTAATATCAGCTGCAGCATTTCTAAAACATCGAAATAGAGCATCCCGTATGTCGACTTTTTCTTTGTAAACCTCATTTTTAAGCCAGACGAATAATGAATAGTTTAGTGGCGTGAAATTGGAAGACTTTGGACACCAACTAATAGGAATGCGAACAATCTAACACACTGGGTACTTTTCATCTAAATGTTCCTTGATCTGACAAGAGAAATGTGCCGGAGCTGCATCTTATTGATAATACATTTGTATTCTGATGTTTAAACATTGTTCAGCATTTCTTTTAACTTATTTTGTACAAAGTTTAAGTAATGGTATCATGTAGGCTGTTGTGCTTTATTATGATTAAGTTCCAAGAGAATTGTAAAAACTTTAAGTAATGATCTATGAGGCGATACTCCAAATTGAAAGAGCCAATTAAATGAATAAAAATCATACCACATGCCTGTCTTTAATATCACCTGTAGCATTTCCAATACATCGAATTAAAGCGTCCCGTATGTCGACTTTTACTTTGTAAGCCTCATTTTAAGGCAGGACTATAATGACTAGTTTTATTGCGTGAAGTTGGAAGCTTTTGGAGACCAGCTAATAGAAATGCGACCAATCTAACACGCTAGATACTCTAAATGAAGCCTGACCTGACGAGAGAAATGCGCCGGAGCTGCATCTTGTTGATAATACATTTGTATTCTGATGTTTAAACATTATCCAGCATTCCCTTTAATTGTAAAAACTTTAAGTAATGGTCTCCTGTAGGCTGTTGTGTTTGAATTATGATTAAATTTCAAGAGAATTGTAAAAACTTTAAGCGATGGTCTCCTATGAGGCGATGCTCCAAAATGGAAGGGCCAATTAAATGAATAAAATCCATACCACACCACTTGTTCTATCAAAAACTGATGCTGAAAACGAGTTTCAACTGCTGCGTGGGTATTGTCGTCTACATAGGGGTTGCGAATATTATTAATGCCGTCACGGGTAAATGTTGTTTCATCGGTAAAGCTGTGCACAGGATCCATTTCTTCACCGACGATATTGAACGTGGCTATCATAATATTTCGATTGTAAGTGGTATACACGCTCGATACAAATCTTGCTTCTGAAGTACGCGAGTTATTTTTTATTTGAGGGAGTCTTACTGAACTGATTGTTGGAATTTTCTTATATCAAATTTTTTTTAAGACCGTAAAGCGAATACAATATTAAAGCTGATCTAAAATCAACTATTTTTTTTGATTCTACAGTCTTATGACTACGAAAACTTAATATTTAAAGCTCATCTAATCGCGTTGTTAATTTATTCCAACATCCACAAAAGATTAAACACTGATACACTGTACTCTACTGTAAGTCCCAACATCCCACAAAGTTTGCTATATTTTTAAATAAATGAAGAGTATTTTCAACTTCATCTAAACCACATTGATTTGCATTTAGATTTTATGCCAGCACAAGGAAATATTCTGATCTCGCACAGTTTGTTGAAAACTTTGATAAATGTTCATATTCTTCGACAATCGCTGTAGAACTCCCTTTACAAAAGCTACACACAAACACCGTATTTACACATTCAACATGTGAACAAGTCTGGCATTTTTAACACTTTTTTTTAATCGTACGCGCTCGTAAATTGATGTCAAATCAATGATTCCAATATGTACACTGACTTTGACGCACTGACTTTAGTTTAAAATGCAGTAATCTGAAGACTAGCGAGAATAACAGTATTTATTACGATTGTGTGTGAGGAATTATATTTTAATGCTGTAATTTCTAAACAAATAAAAAACAACGAAAGATGAATAACAATACATCCCTCTTCCGACCAAACATACGAATGTACGAACGAAAGAATGAGGGCATTTCTGTAAACGCCCTTGTCCTTTCGTTTGTACATGCTTGAACGAAAGAGAAAGTATTGTTTTTTCATCATTTTTGTGTATTTAAAAGATATGAAAAGCCCACAAAGAATCGTTCGTTAATAACGCAAGTCTACCTGATGAGAGGTGAATTCCTTGAAACGCGTAGTAAACAGGGTGTTATTAACATTTAAATGATTCTTTTACGTTCAACTAAAAAACAGATGACATTTGAGTTTTAGAAATTTACATCTACAATACATTCTTGGAGTTTGGTACGATCCTTCTGACTCACGCTATATGAATATAACTTTATACTAAAGAAATATTATTTTTTAATTTAGTAAATTATTTTAAAATATTTAAACTATTTTTAGATTTGAAAATTATTTCAGCTGTATGTAATTTATGAAATTTATGGGGTATTAATTGATGTTTTATTCTGAAATTTTTGATGGAGCCTGTGGTTGAGATCTTATGATTATATAACCCCTTTCCACAATTAACTATTTGTAAATTCTGTATACGTTAAATATAAATTGTACGAAAAATAATTATTTACAACAAAATGATATAAAATTTACATTTTATGTATGATGACAACTTGAAAAATAATATTTTAAGTATATACAAAAAACTTATGATTATGTTCCGTTAAATATAAATTGAATTATTTACAACAAAATGATATAAAATTTACATTTTATGTATCGGAAAAATAATATTTTAAGTAACAAAAAACTTCAAGAGATAATTGACATACTTAATTAAATTATTTAAATCATGTTTTATTTTAGAAATAAATTCAGAAACAAAAGAGCATTGATTTCATACATAATTTTGACAGTAATCTACTTTATTTAGAAGCAGAAAATTTTAGGAGATTTTGAAATTCTTGCCTAAACTTTGTTTTAAAATTTTATGTACGTATTTTATTTTTTTTATAAACAATACAAAATAATTTAACAATTTATATGATTGGAATTTTATAAGTATCACTTCGTATAATTTGTAAAAAAATTATATTAAAAACAAAAGACACGAACAAAATAAGTAAAAATCGGAAAAAAAACAATGGATACTTTCGCATTAGTAGAGTACAAATTATTTTTTTTTAATATTGAATAATCCTCTCCATATTCCAGGTACACTCAGTCTTCCTTTAAATACAAAATATATATTTTGATAAATAAAATAAATAAATAAATTCGATAATTTAAAGAATCTTTTTTTTTGAAAGGATTACAATTACGTTTCATATAAACTATAAACTACTTTAGTATTCATTTTAAAGTACATAACGTTAAATAATTACAAAATATTTTTGTATGACTATTGAAAGTTTATTTTTATTGATGTACAAGTATTGTTGATCTTTAAAATAAATTATTTTCAGAGAAAACGAGTTTTTATTTATTCCACACTCTTATAAAATTAAAATCTGCAGTTGTCAAAAGAAGCAATGATAATATGGTGGTTATGTGTGAATTTCAAGTTAATAAAGTAAGTTTTTCATAGGATGTCTTTTAAGTTTTGAATAGTGAGACGTAGAGGGCGCCACTAATCAAATGTCAGTACTATAAATTAACCTCTATCTTTAGTTAACCTAAATCCAAACGTCAGTGCGATACATGTAGTTTTGTAGCTACAACGAACTGTCAAAGTTGACGAGTTAGTTGATAAATGGAATTAAACCGAGAACATTTTCGCGGAATAGTTTTTTATAATTTCCGTAGACAATTATCTCAACAAGAACGCCTCGCCGAGTTGGTTTCTGTTTTCGGCAATGAAGCTCAGCATCGGTCAACAATTTCTCGTTGATATTGAGAATTCAAACGTGGACGGATTAGTTTTAGCGACGATCCAAGAGCACCTTCGCTAGATTGAAACTTTATTGGGGATTTCAAAGATCCCAATTCAAGAATTTTACATAAAGAATTGTGTGTACAAAAATTAGTTTCCTGTTGGATACCGCATCTGTTGACCAAAGAACAGAAAGCAGCTAAGGTGAATTGGAGACAAAAAACTGTAGGTCGCTTCAACGCCGAAAACTCTAAAAATGTGTACAACATTGTCAGTGGTGATGAATCTTGGATTTACTCATATGAGCCAGGAAATAAACGGCAGTCGTCTGTTTGGGTGTTCCAAGGTGTAGAAACGCCGACAAAAGCCATCCGTTCTCGAAGCGTCTCCAAAAAGATGGTCGCGATATTTGTTTCGAAAGCAGGTTATGTAGCAACAATTCCTCTACAAGATCAAAGAACTGCTACTGCCGATTGTTATACAACCATTTGTTTGGTGCAAGTTATCGCTGAGTTTCGAAAAGCCAACTCTGGACTACGAATCATCCTCTACCAAAACAATATAAGTTTGCACACAGCACGCCAGATAATTGAATTTTTAACGCAACAAAACGTCGAATTGTTGGACCATCCTCCGTACAGTTCTGACCTAAGTCCCAACGATTTCTTTATCTTTCCGAAAATCAAGAACGAACTGTGCGGTCAAAGGTTCCAGTCGTCAGAAGGAGCAGTCGTTGCCTTCAAAAACGCAATTTTGACTGTACCAACAAACGAGTGGAACAACTGCTTCCAGAGTGGTTCGAGCGCATGCAAAAGTGCAATAATCTTCATGGAAAATGCTTCAAAGGAGAATGAAATTTTTAAAACCTATCTACAGTTTTACTTCACTGTTATATGCAAAACTTGAAAGACAACTCACGCATTAAAAAGGAAAATGTGAACATTATATTCTAAACGTACTTATTACAAGTAACAGAAAATTTCAAGAGGATAATAGTTCGTCTTGGCGTATTAAATTAAATGATCTAAATCACGTTTTGTTTCAGAAATAAGTATTACTTCTTACCTTTGATTTACGCCCAAGTCTGGCTAGTTTAAGCGCTGCAATACGAGGGAGCGTTTTTATATTCGCGCAATGGGGGACAAGGGGTGGAAATAAAAAACCAAATTATTTTTCTTTTTCAATATATTCACCTGCAAGACGGATACATTTTTCACATCTTTCAATTAATTTATTTATACCCTCATAAAAAAATGATTTTCTTTATCTGCAAAATACGCCGAAACTGCCTGCTTGACTTCATCATCGGCAGTAAATTTTTTACCCCGCAGCTCTTTTTTCATTTTCGGAAACAGGTAATAATCACTCGGGGACAGTTCTGGGCTGTAGGGTGGGTGATTCACAATTTCGAAGCCCACCTTATGCAGGGCAGCTAACGCAACGCGGCTCTTGTGGACGGGCGCGTTGTCGTGCAAAAGCAGAACACCTTTTGTCAATTTTCCCCGTCTTTTCTCTTTAATGGCTTCTTTTAGTCGCTCTAATATTGAAGCGTAATATTCTCCGGTTATAGAAACACCTTTATCTTTATAATCAATCAACAATATTCCTTCCGAGTCCCAAAATACCGTTGCCATGAGTTTCCCAGCTGATTGTGACACTTTAAATTTTTTGGGAGGTGCTGTGCCCTTTTTATGCCACTGCATGGAGTCTTGTTTGGACTCAGGTTCATAATGATGAACCCAAGTTTCGTCTCCAGTAACAATTCCACTCAATACACCGTCCTTGTCTTCATTACAGAGGTCCAAAAATGCACGCGAACACTCTACGCGCTGTTGTTTTTGCGGCGGCGTGAGCATTCTCGGCACCCATCTTGCGCTGACCTTAGACATGCCGAGATGATCGTGTAGGATTTTAAAAATTGTTGTATCGGATACTCCAACCATTTCTGCGAGTTGTTTCTTCTTTAGTCGAGCATCTTCGAGTACAATTTGTTCAACTTTTTGGATAAGTGCTGGCGTGGTCACCTCAATGCTCCTGCCCGGCCTCGGGTCGTCTTCAAGGGATTCCCTTCCTTGTTTAAATAAACTATGCCACTTGTACACCATGGTTTTTCCTGGACAAGAGTCGCCGTAAACCAATGACATCTCATTCATTATGGTCGCGACTGATTTTCCTTGCCTGGTAAGGAACTTTATAACGGCACGATATTCGATTTTTTCCATATTTCACTTTTCACTCCTGATTATGTTACTTGGTTGACGATAGCTCAAAGACTAACTGTCTAATAACAATGAAACTTCGTATTTATACTAATCATGAGTCGCTGCACAGGCCACGCCCCCAATGCGCCTACTCACCCCTCTACAACCCGCTCATTCCGCGAATATAAAAATATTTGATATTTTTCAACTAATTTCAGAGTGGTTGGTTACGTAAATCTTTTATTTTTTCTCAGTTTTTGGTAAATAAAATTAAGAATATAAAATTTAATCAATTGTGTTATAGTTATTCTCTTATTTCAATGTTAATTTGCATATAATTTATGTTAATTAAAATACAATTCTTTCTCCAATCTTTTTAAAGTTTTAAATGTGCGAAAAATGAAATTGAAAAGTTCACAACTGTATAGTACGTCTCTGTAACTATGTTGACCTGCTAACTACGGTGGGGTTTCTTTTAAGATGTGTTTCGATTTATTTTCTGCACTAGATAAGCTGCACAATAGCAACGTTATAATTAGATTAAGCGGTAAAAATCTCTTCGCAGTGAATGTGACTATAGAAGATTATTTACATACTTTCTTCTGAAAACGTAACCCACTTAACATATAATAACTTTTATTACAAAAGCCAACTTATAAGGCTAAGAGTTAAAATTAATTAATAATTATTATATATATATACTCATTAATTGTTATAATTTATTGGAATTTTAGATATAAACGTTTTTATAATGTAGCAGCAAGGAGCGTATAGTTAGAAGATTCCAAATACGTAAACAATATAGCTAGAAACACGTTGGATTACCATTGTAGAAATATACATATATATACTACCGCTCAAAAATTTAATCGTACAAAATTGTAATAAAATTAAGAATAACTACCCAGAAACTGTTTATTGTGTTATAAATCATAAGAATACTTAAACGTAAATTTGATGGGGGCTGTGGTTGATTAACTGAATCACTGAAGGTTGATATATAACCCCTTTCCACATTAATTTTCGTATTCTGTATACGTATTTCGACAACTAAGCAAATAATTAAATAGTGTCGCACCTGTAAATGACGGCAAAATCCGCACGAAGCAAATTCCGTACACGATCTGTACTGTATATTCGTTTCGTATAATTTAAAAAAACTGTATTCTAGTATTAAATTATCCTAAAAAAAGTAACTACGCGCATTTACTACACCCTCCCTTGCCTATCGTATAAGAGATCAAAGAGAGATGAGTTATGGATGGGGCCTATGTAAGTGTTCAACACACGGCCATTGTTCTAAATGTATATGCTTTCATATGTATCTAATACACGATAATTATACGCATTCTTTACCAAATGCAAACTATATACTACTATTTTCCAATACATGTTTTGCTAAACAGGATTTTTCTGGCCGGCTTCATACCGGGTTTCTATCGACCGTTTTGTTTGATCGATGTATTATTTAATGCAATTTCAAGTTATATTTCGGTCCACTAACTCTACTAAATTTTTCTTAGGAAATGCGAAAGACAATGATCAACAATCATCTGATCTGCAACGATCTTTTCGAAGACTTTCAAGAAAATAAGGAGAATACTTATCAACCACCGATTAGAAATATTAGAATGACTATTATACAAAGGGTACTAGGAAAGTTTTGCAATATGACGCAACAGTGAATCGTAGGAAGCTGATTGTTGCTGCATGTTGAAACATGTTCATACGTAGTAGCCGCCGCGCCACGAAATGAGATAAGGGCAGTTTTGCGTTATAATTTCGTGCGTGGTTTAAACATAGAGCAGTGCTTCGAAGACATGACTCTTACACTAGGTGATGTTTGTCCACATCGCACAACGATATTCAAATGGTAGAGAGAATTCCAAAGGTGAAATTTAACTGTGGAGGATGCTGAGAGGCTGGGAAGGCCGCGAACGTCAGTTATGGAGGAAAACGTTACTACTGTGAGGAAAATGCTTGGCGAGGACAGGCGAGTGATCTACCAACAGATAGAGGGTACTTCAAGCCTAAATGCACCAGCAATTCGTTCGATTCTGCATGATCATTTGCACGCGAAGAAACATTCTTCTCTCTGGGTGCCGCATCGATTGATGACACGACGTGTGACTTGGTGCCGCGAGGTGCTAAAAAAGTATAATAAGGGACAATCTCGGTATGTGAACAACACCGTGACAAGTGACGAGACTTGGCTGTACTATTACGATGTGCTGACCAAAGATCGCTTGGGTCTTTGATGATAAGGACACATCCGTAGTTGTCAGAAAATTCCGATCTGTAAAGAAGAAAATGATAGCTGTATTTTTCAAATCGAGTGGAATTGTGGAACGCGTCGTTTTGGACACACAGAAGACAGTTACAGCTAAGTGGTATACTGAACAGTGCCTGACTAAAGTCATTGGATCTATGAAGAAACTGCGGCCAAAGTCAAAAACGGACACCTGATTCGTCCATCACGATAATGCTCCAGCTCACTGCGCCAAAGCCTGCACCGAATATTTGACCATGACACCCTCCCTACAGTCCACATCTTGCTCTCTGCGACTTTACACTGTTCCCGCATGTGAAAATAAAGCCAAAAGTGAGGCGGTTTTCCAGTGATGAGGACCTTCTGCGGGCTTGGGACAACGAGTGGGCTTTACTCCCTAGTGAAACTTGGCAGAACTGGTTTCGGAGGATGGAGAGGTGTATTGAGTGCAGATCAAATTACTTTGAAAAAATTAAATAAACAATGCTGCATTGCAAAACTTTCCTAGTACGCTTTGTATATCTGTAAGGTTATTTGTTGGTAAAATTCTTTTTAAAGTTTCTAAAACGTACAGGCATTTCGTCGAAGTTTGAATATTATGCAATAATAATGAAAACAATCTTACAGAGAAGGGGTTCGTTATGAAAGAAAGGTAAAAATTACTAGTTCAAGTACATTTGTGTCTTTCTTTGATGAGATTAATGTCAATATGGAATTAATGGAGTGGCTAACACGTCTGAAGCTGTAAATTATATCAAAATTAAAACATAAATAACGTGTTGTAATAATTTCGCATGAATTTGAACTCTCTTCAAGCTGTTTTAAATATACGATAGTAATCTAGGAAGAAATAAGGTGTTGCAACAATTTTGCATGAATTTGAACTCTCTTCAAGCTGTTTTAAATATACGATAATAATCTAAGAAGAAATAACGTGTTGTAATAATTTCACAGAGTTTTTATTCTCTTTAATCTGTTTTAAATATTCAAATAAACATTAAAATACATTAATGAAACAAGGTGAGTGAAAGAAGTCACTATAAATAACGGATTCATGTAGATATTCTTGGGAAACCCATGCAGAATATAAACAACAGTTATTTGCTTGCAGTGTATTGGCGGATTTTTTTTAATTATTTACGTATAACAGTAAACTTGAACTTGATTTAACATTTCTCTTGTAGCTACACACATCCATTTACATCCTTAACGCTTCATCGACAGTAGTAAACATGGTCTACTTATTAATGTAATTTTTTGCACGGTATAATGACCTCCATGTTTGTGTTTTAACGACAAAAGTGAACATCATTATCGTAGGCAATTCAAAATGACACGCCGCAAATAAAAAGTAAAAACATGCTCTTTCCACGCAGGAAAATGTAGAAAGTCAAACTCATTGAATAGGCAGTTGCATACAATAATAGCTCGTATAATTTGCGATACTTAATGGGAGAAACAAAGAGAGTAGGGATTAAATGTGGCACATTTTAAATTATTAATCTCACAAGTTATATTACCGGGTTGAAAATGCACAATTTGTTAGTTAGAATAAAGTTTTAGAAGAGATAACAATGCGATACTCCGCAATTATAGTTTATAGTTTGACTTATATCATAATTGGATGTGTTAGTGAGGGTTACGTAGATGAAGAAGGTAAATTTTCACGAGTTCTTTCGCGTGCAGAACAAAAGGAATATTTTAAAAATTACGAAAGATCCAGTACGACTGATTATCCGCCTTTAAAAGAATTTCTAGAGAGGTACATTAACAAAATGAACGATCGCAACAAACAGCCAATCTACAATGAAGAGAATCCTAAATCGCGAGATAAACCAGATTTTAATAATGATCCTTACAAAGACAGGAAAGGTTGGGTCACTCTAGACGTTGTTCCATGGTCCATATCCAAGATTTCTCAATGGGAAAGCAAACATAAACCTAAAGGTGACGATAACTGGGATCAAGTCTACGTGGAAAATAATCAAGATATTGTAAAGGTTCCGCCTCAATATAGTCGCTACAAACCCAACAAGGCAACTTCTAAACCACCTTTAGCAGATCCAATTTCTGATAAAAATGATTTCGAATTTGAAACAAGACCGTGGTATAAAAGACCTTACCAAAAAGAGAGTGAAAGGAAGAAAGAACCTTGCAATAACGCGGATATAATAACAGATGGACTTTCCTCAAATTTTCCAGCGACAATCGACAAATTACGCAGACGACATAGTTCTTCGCCCTCCGATGTAGCACCAGTAACACATCCGTTCGAAGGCGATGGTGAATGGGTCCTACTCTCCACAACGAAAGGGTATAAATATCCCAAACATAAACGGAGATCTTTGCAAATTCCAAACGATTCAGTTAGGACACATAGAAAGATACGTTTAACTGTCCTGCCACCATTAGAAAATTCCAAAGTTAATATGACGGTATCCCATGGTGGACTATTAGAAGTCGAATCGACATTCAACACAGTTGATCAAGCGCATAGAGATTTTCAAAGAAAGGAGAAAATGAAGAAACTAATGCAAACGCGTAGGGCAGAACGTAATCAAGAAGGAACTGTGGACAAAGTTGTTTCAACTCTTCAGAATTCGAATAACTTGGATTCATCTGCGATTGCTGCCGCTGTCGGTGTCGGTATGATTCCGGTCACAATGGCAATGTTGGTTCCCATGGCGATGAATGGAAAACGTAAACGAAGTATAGATTTCAATATGACAAAAGAAAAGAGATTTATATCAAATTACCATAATTATTTTAATAAATTATAACTTTAGGTTTGTTAAATATGTTTTTTAATTACTTATGTTTATGTATTGTATCAAATGCAACTATCAAAGACGATTTTAATAATTTTATATATATTTATTTACTTAGAATTTCTTGGTTTGTATTTTTCTAATAAATGTAGCCTTTGCAACAGGTGGATAACTTTTTCCCAACTATTTCAATTTTTTATGAATTAAATATACTCGTGGTTGACTTTGTGTCGCATTTTTACATAACAGATGTTGACATACTTTAGAAATTCATGAATTTTCCTTTCTTCAAACTTAAGTTGACAAATCAACTTTATTCGCGTGATGCGCTGTCCTGTGTGTTAATTGAAAACCTGGCAAGAATGGGAAATGGAAATGATTGAGTTCTTGTTTTAAAATAACAATAAGAAAAGATTAATTAAAAAGGTAAGTTAAATCCTCTTACCATTCCAATGTTCGTATTCTGCATGCGTATTTCGACAACTAAGTTGTCATCATCCTCGGCGAAACGTGCACTTTCGCCGCTAACAACCAAAAACACGCTGATATATTCCACACACTTTGAATATGTTTCCATGTCCTAAAACATACTAAAATACATCCCCGCTTCCACTTATGGACCTTTTATAAGTCAAAGATGCAAGAATTTCGAACACTTATTTGTGGTTAACAAATTGTCTTTTTTTCTTTGCAATGTATATGCTTTTATAGCTATCTGATTCATGGTAATTATCTATATTTCTGATTAAATGTGGACAATCCGCGGTTACACTATGATTATTTTCTAGCACGTGTTTCGCTAGACTTGATTTCTTAGGTCGGTTAAATATGGCAAACGGCATAAAATTCCTAGACTGTAATAAACAATACAACGGTCAGACTAAATGTTCAATAGGAACCTGATATAAAGAACATATGAAGTACTTCAAGTTTAATCTACCAGATTTTTTTTATGCCACGTTTATTGTTCATAATTTCGATATTACTCATTTAATATATGCCGTTTATAAATTTCTAACTTGGGTTATTTATATGATAACATTTATTGATATATAAGTATATATATATATATATATATATATATATATATATATACTTATATGACATCTCAATTAATCGTGAAGCGTCAACCTGAAACCGGCTAGTTTCAGGTTGACGCTTCGCTACGAAACAACTCCTGAAGAAAATGATTGAGATGTCATCGAAACGTCGAAACGCCGATTCTTTCGAGAATTTCTGTCCAACATCACGGAGAGCTCGACAATCTAATATCACCCATACATATATATATATATATATATATATATATATATATATATATTGCTTGACATGTATTTGAAAACTTTTCAACATGACCTTTATATATCGTACTTTTTGATAATAATTTTAACCAAATTTTGCGTGTGCTTTCTTCCAAAGCAGACACAAGACTCCCTGTTTGTTTTAAGCGGTTCTATTTATAGGCGCAATTTTAATGACAAATGACATTGTTGTATTTAGAAAAAATAAACGAATGCAGATTATTTAAAAATATAACGATTTTTGGATACAATTAAATTGTAATTTGGAAAATAATTTGCATATTTGGATTCTGCACATTTAAAATAGTAGGTATGAACTTAATCTAAGTTCTTATGACAAATATTGTTTAAAATTGCACAACATTCTGCGAGGATAAAAAATTATTAAGTTTCGAAATAAAAATCATTTTTTTTACTGTAGAAAGGAAAATTTATTTAAATAATTTATACAGTCTTTAATATATACTTCTAAAATTAATCACTAATTCAATCTAACGTCTAATTCTACACATATACGTACCTTTGATTATACAACAAAACGATCAAATAAACAAATTATATACATGCATGTGTATTTAAACAATTTTAGGGTGACAATCAAAGGTACATAAATACTAAATTCCATTCAAAAATAAATAAATAAATAAATATATAAATAAATAATACTAAATTATTAACTACCATATATACTTATGTAGAGGCATTATGAAACTACGGCAAAAAGATACGTACATACTCGTATATCGATTAATAGTTATTATTTGTGGTAATTGTGCGGATGCTATGTAATAAAATGTTCGGAGTTTTAAAATAACGGCAGAGTTAAGATTACGAACGCAAATGAATTATTAAATGTGCTTTTATATCCTGTTAGCAATTTTGTAATTACCCTACCGTTACTGTATAATAAAATTTACAGATGCGGTAGAACGTACTAGTTTCCGTTGAATGTTTTTTCATAATTTTAATACAGTTTTTGTACCGAACTCATACTTTGTTTAAGGGATTTTGGTTGTTTTAAAAAACCTAAAATATTCGATTATGAAGATAATATTGAAAATACAGAGCAGCACTTAGTGATACACATACTTGCACGGACGTATACATATTGTAACGGGATGTACATATACATATGTATATATATATATGTATATATATATATATATATATATATATATATATATATATATATATTGTAAAATTTATTAATTTAGTTTGTTGCTATACCATGTGGGGTGGATATAAATAAATTCAATTACAAATCAGTTGATTCTAGATTCAATTTATTGCCGTCTATGTATAGGAATTTTTAGCTGCTTTTATTAGGTACATAATGAATAAGGAGTAAATCACCTAACTGGTGTAACTGTCGCTACTGTCTGTATAAATATATACTAAACTGACACATACGAGAATTTTGAATTTTCGCGCGCTGTGTACATTCGATTATCGAAATTTTTTTTTGTTATGTTGGTCCACATGCGTTAGTCATATGTTGGTATTATCGGCCAATTTGGATTAGTGGTTTGTTGTTGACAACTGAAAAGCTTAGTCACGTTTGCGTGTGTTCTTCGATTTTTGACTTTTGAAATGGATCAAAGAATATGTATTAAATTTTGCGTCTAAAATGGAATAAAGTGCTCCAAGGCACTTGAAATGTTGACTGTGGCATTCGGCGAGTCCACTTTGTCTCAAAAAAGTGTTTATAAGTGGTACAAGCGCTTTACAGAAGGCCGAGAAAATGCACGGCAAGTTTGATCAAATGTGAAGGTTTTTCTCGCTATTTTCTTCGATTACAATGGCGTGGTGTATCATGAGTTCTTGCCAACAGGTCGTACGGTTAATAAGGAATACTACAAGGAAGTTATGCAACGATTGCGTGAAGCAATACGGCTCAAACGATCGGAATTGTGGAAAAAATAATTATGGATTCTGCATCACGATAATGCACCAGGTCACACATCAATGCTTGTTCGTGATTTTTTGGCCAAAAACAACACTCTAATCATGCCTCAACCACCTTATTCACCAGATTTGGCTCCCTGCTACTTTTTCCTATTTCAAAATCTGAAGAGACCAATGAAAGGAAAGCGTTTTGCCACAATTGATGAGATAAAGTCGGAATCTAAGAACGAGCTGATGGCCATACCGAAAAGCGCATTTCAGAAGTGCTTCGAGGATTGGAAGAAGCGCTGGCATAAGTGCATTATATCTGAGGGGGATTACTTTGAAGGGGACAAAATGGATATTGATGAATAAATAAATACTTTTCAAAAAAATTCAAAATCCCCCCTTTTTTGAACAAATCTCGTACATATACATATATCATTAGTGTTTTCTGATTTTGTATACACAATATGTTAGATAAAAAATTTATATGGTAGAATCCATCTATTCAAGGATAACACCATTAGAAAGGTACATTCTTTTTTATTTTAAACGTACCCTAATTTATGTTAATTGAATAACAGATGTTAAAGTTGAATATTATTAAATGTGAACATCCGGCTATAATAAAGGATATTTACTTCCATTTAACAGCGTAAAAAAACTCTAAAAACCTCTAACAAAATGAAAACTGTTTCTATTTACTAAATATACTAACATCGAATGAACAAAAAACAAATTGGTCTCATCGACTATCTACCATATTCACCAGATCTGTCACCGGACGAGTATTTCTTTTCCTTAAATTGAAAATTTCTGTGAAAGAAGCGTTTTGTAGCAATGGCCATTCAAGCAGTCCTGGCACAGGTGCTAAACAACATTCTGGAAAATGCATTTCAAAAATCTTTGCATTAATTTGTGAACCGTGCTAGACTTGTATTGATTCCAATTGAACCTATTTTGAATAAATATTAATTTACAAACATAATATAATGAGTGTTTTGTTTTATATTTGAAGAGTTTGGTTATTTATCTAACATACTGTATATGTTATATATACATTGTGCCCACAGTTTCTCCTCAAAATAGGATAATTTGTAACTTAAAAATTTAGAATACATTTTGTTTACTGTCAAAAATTCAAAGTTCAAATTACGTTCAAAATTTACCTGTTATTCCATGCTCACGTTGCAATAACGGAACCATAGTAAAATGTTGAATCGGAGGAAACACGTATCAAACCCATTGATAAATTTAAAAATTATTTTGGTATTCATGTTACAATTAATACTTTAAAAAACATTGTCCAAAAATTGGATAAAACTGATTCTGTAGCTAGAAGGATGAAAATAGAAAGCAATACAATGAAGGATGACACGAGAGGTGAATGCAAAATTACTTTTGTGCAAAAATATTGTCAAATTTGGTGCTAGCAAAAGCTGGGCATAAAAAATTTACAAAGAAAGTAAGATATATCTCTACAAACCTAAAGTTATTCATATTTTGAATCCTAAAGGTTATGCATCTAGATTACAATTTTTTTTATAGATTGGAGGACTTTTCGACTTTTAAATCATAAAATTTTCTACTCGGATGAAACCAGTTCTATTATAGGTAATAATAATTAAAATAACAACAATTTACTTCTGCCAAACAGAAAGAAATTCAAATATGACAACATAATTCTACATACTATATGGCCATACATTACAAAAAGTAAAAATTTAAGACGTTGTGGTAAATTTCAATGTCATCTGCATAAGCCAATACGTTACATTCAAGAGAGGTTATTGGATGATTAATAAACTAAATAAAAATGACCATGGCTGGAACCTTGCGGAACTTCAGATGTTGAAGCAAAGAATCCAGATTTGTATCCGTTATAACAGGCATGATCTCATAAACTTGGTCAGAGAATTGCTATACATAATGAATAACTTCTGCAACAGTAAGACGTAATCGATGGTGTTCAAAGCGCAATTGAACTCTGCAAAAATAATATCTAACTGATAACTATCGTCTAAGGTTTTAGATGCACCTTAGGTTGCGCAGCATACATTTTTTTTCACATATTGTGATGAAGAAATGAAGGGGAGAAATTTATATGAGAATATGTTATAGAGAACGGCCCTAAAAGTTATTCCAAAAACAGAAATTATAGTTGTCGGCCTATTATTGGCAATATCAGTGATATCATTCTTTTTACACACAGCACGGATTCTGGAAATTTTCCAAGCATGCGGGAATGAAGATGTTTGTATGGCTACATTGAACATTTCGGAAACTGAGTTTTGCAAAAAGGTTAGCACAGTTCGTATTCAAATATGTATGTGGGAACATCTTTCTCTTCAGCAGTACACTTTTAAGTCTTCAAATGATCTCAATATCATCTTGGGTTATACGAAAAATGGTGATAGTTGCATAACTGGTATTATACTCAAACGATATATTACCAGAACTTTTGGGTAAATAAACCTTTGTGAAGCTGAATAGTAAAACGTCAATAATAGTTTGTAGCTTCGAATATTCTTTATTGCTGCAATGTAATTGATTGGAAATTCTTAATATATTCCTTTTTAAATTTACAAAAGACCAAAATCGAGAATGTTCCTTCGAAATTTTCCTTGTATATCGTGTACAATATAACAATTATAGCTTCTAATAAAGTTTCTCCTTAACGATTCTGGGAATTCTTTAAAATTCAGTTTCATAAAAAACACTGCCAAAATGAAAAATATCATTTAAAAATTGCAAGTATTGGTCAGAAGAAAATCCAAATATTAAAATTGAAATACCAAAAAATATATTTTATTTTAAATAAATTTGTGGTATCTTCATATTTGTAATGTGTAAGACAAATTTGGTTGTAATTTCAATTTTTTTAAAATAAATTAAACAAAATGATTTCATATCAAACTCATGGACACAATGTATGTGTATGTATAGACAGTTACGGCTAGAGCGATTACATTCGTCAGCACATTAGGTTCGTAATAAGTGCGTACTGAATATTTACGATGACTCATGTTAAACGTACTTACTACAACGGAACCTATCCTGTCGCGTTGATAAAAATTGACCGCTCTATTGACCAAAACACAGTGAACACCATTTTCGTGACATCTAACGTAATAACCAGCGAACTAACTGGCCGAACGATCGTCTTTTAGATGCCCAACCAATACAGCTAAGGCTTTACGCCTTTACTGTAAATGAAAATTGTAAGTAAATTTGTAATCATTCAAATATCAAAATCAATTGATCGATTTCAAATATATTCGCAATTTTTGAGGCGTAAAGCCTTAGTTGTACGTATTGGTGATAAAATAGCTATCTAGCAAGCATCTAAAATGCTAACTAACAGCGCCATGTAGTCCCTTCGGTTAAGGAATGGTACATTATGCACATGCGCAATGAGCCACTTTTAGTCAGCGTCCCCCTGTTGCTACGAAACGAACAGTGGCGGTCTGATTTATTCACCAATATTCCCAAAGCAATTCCGCTATATCGTTTATGCTTTTTTCGTGCGAGGTTATGTAGTTTGTTTATTCTTTTTATAACAGTATGCCAATGGTACGTCATTTGCTGTGACGTTTAGTTTCGTGACGTCACACTTCGCGCATGATTTGATGACGTATTCTACCATTCCATAACCGAAAAGATTGTACATTTCTCGTTCGGTTAGTTAGTTCGCTGGTTGTTGTGTTAGATGTCACTACAGTGGTGTTAACTGGGTTTAGATATATGTTTTTCGATCAATAGACCGATTAATTTTGTGTACGTTCGACAAAGTCAGATTGACTGACGAGTATTGGCATTATATGAAACGCGTCTTCATCATTACTTTTTGTCGACATACGTTTGATTGATTTTGCTCTGCTTATGACAGTTAATTAATAAAAATAAATGTAAAATATGCGTTCTCTTGTTTCATTGAAGAATGCAGGAAACTAAGTACAATCTACACATCCCTACAGTCTTTATTAGAGACAGTGTGGTAGCTTTTGCAATAAAGTTGGTACGTCTGTATGGTATTGGTTTAATTAGATATCCAATTAATTTAGTTATCTTTAATAATCGCAGAATTTAATTTGCCTAGTCTCTCTTGAACGCCGCTGATATATTCAGATATAGCCCGCGCATGACCTCGCAATATTTCTAAACCCACCTTTAATTTTGATAACAAATTGGCCACGAAATCCATAAAACTATATACCTGTTGCGGCAAGTTACTAGATACGAACGTATTTACACTGTTCTCGTTGTTTTCGTTAATAATTTCATTCTCTTGATCTTCCCTATGATCCTCGAATTTATTCGGTGGAGTATCGACATCTATTTCATTTGACATTTCCTCTTCTATATTTCGACGTTTCCGAATTTCTAAGCTCCTAGGACCGTGTTCGGGCACAGCCGCCGGTGTTATTTCTTCTATGATTTCTTTTGGCACGTTCCCAACAACGAATTGTTGATCGTTGGCTGCGTAAGGTGTTTCGACATTTTGAGACATTGCGTTTTTATTGTATGTGACCGGTTCGTTTTTATTTATTTCATTCGAATACCGAATATCGTGGGTGTATCCGATATTCGGACTCGTATAAACTTCTTCAACTGATGCTTTATTAGAATTCGGATAATACGTGTTATCTACCTTTCTGTACCTGTTATTTACATAACTATTTCTGTAGTTTGGTTGACGATAATTGTTGTAAGTGTCGGTCATTGGCATGCCAGCGATAACTTTACCGATTGCTTCTTCTTCAGTTATAGCTCCACCGTAATACGATGTGTAGTCGTTATCGTACCTATCGACTTCATAAGATCTTCGCAAGTTGCCGAATGGATATAAAAAGTAACTGGCCAATCCGGCAGTGACAACTAATCCCACTAAACCAACACCTACAGTCGGCATCACCTCCCTAGCCAAGTAATTGTAGATTTGTGTAGTGAGGGGCTTTTCTTTTTGGCTCACCTTGGCGATCTTAGTTTTATTTTGCGAATCTATTTTAGCATCAGGTGATGGTCGTTTACGACGGTTTTTATCCTTCTTCTTTTTATTGGTGGGTCGTTTAGGTTTTTTCGGATTTGTGGTAGTACTAGAATGTAATTCCAGATCTCCATCCTTGGATTCCGGCACCAATTCCGTTGTTGATGGTGTTCTAATGCTCGTCGTTGTATTTAAAGAAGCAGTTACTCTTACAACCTTGGAATCGTCTTTTTTAACAGTGCTATTCTTGTTGGCGTTCGATTTAAAGCTAGATAAAGTGACCAGGCTTGAATTTTTATTGTTCGTAGCATTATTCGATGCTGGTGTTTTAATTTTGGTTGTGAATTTTGTGGTTCTTACTGGGGATATCGTTGAAATTGGTACCACCATAGCAGAAGTTGTAAACGTTGACTTCCGTGTTGTACTTTCAGTCGTAGTTTTTGTTGTACTTGCCGGTGGAGGTCGCTTCTTGAATAATGGCTTGTTGATACGATCGGGATTCGATATTATAGAGGAAGAATTGTTTTTATCATTATTTTTATTTCTATTTACCATTGGTGCTGGTGGTTTATCTACTATTGAAAAAGTAGCATTTTTCTTAGATTGACCTTTGTCTTTACTGACAGTCGTTGGTGGCGATTTTGTTGTTGAAGTTGTAGAACTCATACTCTGTCCGCTTAGTAGTATCCAAGTGGATAAACCGCTGTCGGTGGTGGGTCGTTCCAATTTATAAAAACTCAACTTTTTCATGGTTTCCTCCAAAGCATCTATATCTTCATCAAGGGGTTCTGCAACGCCTGGATGAGAATTTTCAGCGATCTGCGCCAACTTTTGTTCGGCTTTCTTGATCATTTGCTTCACTTTAGGTGGCGTTCTAATATCGGTTATAATATCTACCGTACTTATATTCTTTGTATGACTCGGCGATCTCTTTATATTCAGTCCTATTGGGGTTATCTGAGTCCTAAAACAATCGGCTAACGTCAATTTTGGCGAACGAAAAAAAACACAGAAATATAATAAAGTTAGGTGTATCAGAGACAAAACACGTTTATTATTAATAAATAGTTTATTTAGTCATTAATAAATATTATAATAAATAAAAATTTTGTCGCATTTTATGTCAGGCAGAGGAAATAATCACAAGAGCAATGGACAGTACATATAATCGTGTGAAAAACAATAAAAATACGCAGAAAACTTTATAACATAAAGTACTAATTGTTAAAATGCTATTCGAACTAGGTTAAATTTGTAAATTTAATTTATATTCCGTTTATTCACCTTATAAGAGTTTTATTAGGAATAGGGAGTGTTAATTTTTTGCAAATTCTTTAATTGAGTAACTCAAAAGAAGGATAATTTTATATTATAATGGCTAGAACTAAGAATTCTATCGTAAATGTACCTATTATGTTCACCAACACAAGATCGGTCGTCAGTCAAACTCACATATGACATTTAAAGGCTTAAAAATTGGAGACTGTAGTTGAATAAGTACTAAAATAGGTATTAAAAACCTTTTATTATATTAGTATTTGTAACCTAGATATATATTTCAACAACTAAATTGTCACTTCAATGTTTATGTGGAGGCCTAGAAGAAAATTTTGCGATTTTTTCTATGTAGTTTTATTGTGAATTCACGTTAATCACTTTGTTTATTTGTTAAACACTGTGTTTATTATCTACTGATTAATAAAGATGACAAATTAGTTGTCGAAATACGTATTTGGGATACAAATTCAAGCGTGGTAAAAAGTTTTTATTATATTCGAATGAATCGAGTCAATTTTCTCTTTTTTATTAGTTGATTTATTATTATTAAAATAGATATTTGATTAATTTTTTTGGGAGATATATACTGGTGTTGAAATACGCGTTTTTCATATAATTTTTTTTTAATTTGGTTATACCTTAAATTAAAAAAAAACAAAATATAGTAATGGATAAAGTTGAAAGAAGCGTAAAATTATTGTGTATATTATTGTACTGCTATTGTATTTTTATTGTAATTTTGTTATTATTTCTTTTTATCCATTTTTGGGTTTATATTTGTTGGGCATTTCTAATACTTTATTATTAGAGTATTTTTTCAACTCTTTGAGTTTTAATCCCTTCAAAAACGCCACTGGTGATCATATTGCTCGCTTTGCATTGTAATCTTCTATTGTGTAAATTGCGCCTTGATTTTAGAAAACTTTATCTTATTTTCATTTATTTTATTTATTGTTCATTTCTTGTTCTTTTCTTGTACCAACTATATTAATCAAAAAACTTGTTTCGCTTTTAATACTTAATATTTAAATTATTTTTTCGATATAATTGTACGACGTACATATTATATTATTGTAATTTTGATATCTACGGCGCTCTAATGGTTCAATGTTAAAGGTAGTCAATAGATTAACATGACTGTAGCCCCGAGGATAGTTCTTAGACTGGCGTAAGAAAAAGTACTCTTAAAAAGCGTCCTTGCAATAAGATGCAATTGATATGTACTTTATAATGAGGTGACCACACTTACGAGATATATTCAAGTTTGGACCTAACCAAGGAAAAATGGAATGGTAATATGCTGTCAACGAAAGTTTTTAATGTAGCATTAGATATATTATTGATATGGTTGTCGAATAATAGTTTTGAATCAAATGTGACATTCAAATCCTTAATAACATGACATATTTCAAGAATTGTATAATTAAAGTGAACAGAGGAATCTCTGCGAGTGTATGTGACATATTTATACTTAGAAATGTCAAAGTGAAGCCTATTATCAACGCACAATGGCTGGATAGGATTAAACTGTTTTAGAAGATGGGCGCAGTCATTGATATTGCTTATTGCGTGAAATATTTTCAAATACTCTGAGAATAATAATTTTTGATAGTTGACAACTTCGACAAGATCGTTTGTAAAAATGGAAAACGAAAGAGGCCCGAGGTTTGACTCTTGCGGAACTCCGGATGCTGACTGAAAACGTTGAGATTTATGAGCTTTATAGTGGACATAGTTAGCTCTTGAACAGGATTGAAGTAACAGGGCAAGTTATGGCGAGAAACCAATCTTAGGAAGCTTGTATAATAGTATTGAGTGATATTCGATCAAACGCTCTAGAGAAGCCAGAGTGCCAAAGTTTGTTGAATGGTTTGCATGCATGGTCGATAAATTTTTGATCAAACATTAGTATAGAAGAATCTATGTGCGAAACGACGCTTTATTGTGATGAGAAATCCAAGAATTGCTCCTTTACAAATTTAGGGCTCTAGTGTGAACACTCTTTGTTCATTGCTTCATAATGTCGTAATCTTTGCTGACTGCTTGCCCATCCGGAAGGAATTTAGAGGTGAGCAGTACAATAATTGTCACAAAAACACTCATCATGATATCTGCTTCTGGGTTTCCGAGCCGAAACCGCGTCACTTGTATATCTGCCGACGTCTCGTACCCATTTGTATGGGACATCTTCTGAAGATGTTCCATACAAATGGGTACGAAACGTCGGCAGATATCCCCTGAAGATGTCCCATACAAATGGGTACGAAACAGATATACAAGTGACGCGGTTCCAGCTCGGAAGCCCAGAAGCAGATAGCATGGACCGCGACCGCGGAAGTCTACGTACCAGATTACACTCATCATGATTTAGAAACTTGTTGATTGGTTTGCATGTCAAATTCATGCGCGGTCGATGCAGCTATATGCTTTATAGTGATAGGAAATCCAAGAATTGTTCTTCCACAAATCTACGCTTTTCGGATGAACATTTTCTGTAGGTTACTTAGTAATGTCATAATGTTTCATAACGTTTGACAATCCGGAAAGAATTCAGAGGTCGACAACACAATGGCAGTCAAAGAAAACAGTCAACATGATGATTTTCGATCGATTTTAACGCCTTGTTTTTATTTCTTTTGTCCTGAAACTGAAACATCGTATGTTCTGCTAGGCAAATGGATATTATTATTATTATTATTATTTAAACAACGTTGCTATTTGGTGAAGAAATTCAGTAGTTTATCGATAAGATATGTATTTACCTTGATGCCTATTGTCAACGATGTCATATATAAGTAAAGACAATGACTATAAGCCTCCTTTCTAGTTAGTAAGTCAGTGCAGGGTTAAGAACATTTTTAATTAAAGTGTTATATGATAAAATATATATTTTCAATTAATTTGTTAATATGCCGTTCAAATTTTAAATCATATAAAAAGATTAATAGATAATATTTATATAAAAAAAAACAAAAGAATTAAATAGATTTAAAGAAATTGTTTTTTCATTAATATATACATGTTTATGGCGTCACTAGAATTCTCGAGAAATATCATTATGACTAAGTGTGCGTTTTTAAGCAACGCCTACTATTAGTTTTCACACGATTATATGAAAAAATCAAAAATATCACCTGCCATGGTCGAATGCAATATTTTTTGTTTCAGGAATGGGAATATTTTTCGAATGCATATAATCGACGACATTGTCCCACGTTTTTTTGTTATGGTTCCAGAAATAACCGTCGTAATGGTGAACTGGTTTGTGTACATGTTTGTAGTGGATTACTTCCGGTGGCTTATCCCTATTTACATAACCGAAAATTAGTAGCGCGGGTATCAACACGAAAATTTTGAAAGCGGCCATTATCTTCACGAAACCTAAAGCGAACGATAAACCGGCTGGTATCAGGTATAGGTAAGGGTTAGTTAGAAATCCAAATATTGGACTTAGGAATCTCCAAATTTGAGTTACGATCCTCCAAAGTACACCCAAAAAATCTAAAAGACCGTGCAAGTCGGGAAGTTCAGGTAGACCGGGTAGTTGGGGGAGCTGTGGTAAGCCACCACCTGTACTTCCACCGCCAGCTGGAGCAGCAGCTGGAACAACAGCTGCAGCATCAGCAGCTACAGGATCAGCAGCCTCCGCTGCTAGGAGTGCGGAGTTATCGGGAGCAGCAGCTGCAAGGGGTTCGCTCGCAACAGATATTGCGTCGTCTTCCAGTAGGACATCACTATTAACCGGTTGTACTGGATCTCTTATTAAATTTTGATTTAAATGGGAATTAATAACGACATTTAGATCTGTGCAGCCTTGACGTTCCGGTCCGAAAACGTTGCTTGTAATTGCAAACGAGGGGCAATCACTTGCAAGAGAATCTTTAGTTCCGGTATTTCCACTAGGAATCGATTGGAGGATAACTTGGCTAAGTGGTGTTTTCAGTGGCGCTGGATTAAGCTGAGGGAGGGCCTCGTCAAAATCGAGGTTATATGAAGGAGTCGAGCTACCATATTGGTATTGCGGGGAATAAGTTATTATTTCGGGATTTGGTTGGATATTTTCAAAACTTCCTAAAGGCGAACTAGGAAAATTATTTACAGGATATTCGGATGAATACGTAATTATTTCTGGATTCAGACCCGGGATTCCTTCAGCTTGCTTACTCGCAGGTTTTATACGCAGTTTAGTATAATTTTGCAATTTATTTTGATCCGCTATGGAAGTTAATGGCCTAGTTTTTACGACTACGCGTTTTTTTAAATTCGGTCTTATAACTGTTTGCTTTATAGGACTAGTTGAATTTCTCTTTAAAGGTAATTTAACAGGACTGGACACTTTCTTTTTATATTTTACTTTAGGCCGTGACGAAGTAGTTAAATTAGCTATCTTCGTGCTTACGGTATTCTTTTGTTTCGTAATATTTATACTAGTTTTATTTCTATATTTAATAGTATTAATTCTTACGAAGCTCGGGGTTTTAGTACGTACAGGACGGGACGTAGTACTTGCCTTTGTTTTAGTCTTAAGTCTTAGTTTGCGAGGTTTTTCTAATGAATCTAAAATATGGCTGTCAGTACTCGTTATTAAACTGTTATTAAATGAATTAGAATCGGATAAAATGCTAAAGTTTACTAATAAAGGTGCATCTAAAGTAAAATTCTCTAAATTTCTATTTTCGCCGGCGTAGTTGCTGTACCTTGGTGTAGTGGACTGCATGTTTCTGGCCACCGCAGTCGAGAGACAGATTAAAACACACAGAAGCACTTGTGTTACGACGTTCTTCATATTGACCTGAAAAAAGACAGACACACATTAGAAAATATTTTATTTAAAGGAAAATTAAATTTAGAACAATAATTTTCGTTTTCTATATACGCATTTCGATAACTAAGTTGTTATTATCAACAGATAACACTGCACAACAATGTGGCAACTTTTGTCTGATGATTGACTTTTATCACTAATTTGACGTCGCTGATTTCAAATACACCCTCGGTTTTTTTGTAACAGCTCTTGTTTACGAGATATAGCTTTCACGAAAAAATCGCTGCGTTAGTGGGTTAATTTGCTTTGCTTAAGAAAATATTAAGTTTTCTTAATATAATTTGATATGGTATCGTCAAGAAGAGTTTGTGCCAATGATCCAAATCATTTTTGTTTCATTTGCGGAGAGTATATATTTAAAGAATACCGTTTGAATATTACAGCGTTCGTGATTCAGGCTTACAACAATTACTTTGGTCACACACTGGAAGTGAAAGACAAGCCTTGGATTCCGCAAAAGGTATGCAAAACGTGCGTTGAGTTTCTACGTTTGTGGACAAATAAGAAATGGAATAGCTTTAGGTACGAAACCGCTATGATCTGGACTGAACCCTTGAACCACCACGATGACTGTTATTTTGTTTGGTGACCATAACTGGCACTAACCGAAAAAAATTGATGCATCAAAATATTCACTAGTTGCCGATTCGTATGCAGTTGTAGTCTTAGATATATTTTGGTATACCTATAATCGTTAAAACTAACGACCAACTATATATAGACACGCTATATGAGTAAGCTTGTTTGGTTTAGACACAAATTTCATTGTTTTATCTATGTTCTTAATTCAAAGTTGAAAACAAATATATAGTATAAATCAGGAATATTTTCCAATCACGTGATCACTGTCGTATGAAATGAGATGTCGACAAGAAGTGAGGATATCAAATACTATATTTATATTGCTGTCACATGCCATAATGTACTATATACCTAACCTGTAACCCTGTAAATAACAAATGTAAAAGCTGTCTATGTAGGTTACCTAAGTGTAAACTTACAAGGATGATGAAATAAATATGATAAATTTGCTGTTTGAGATATAACAAATAACAGCGGTAAAATACAAGGAATATAACAATATCGGAACCGTAGAAAAGAAAAATTTCATAAATCCAAACACTATTTTATCTGTATTATAAGTGATACATGTGTGCATAATACACATCTCTGCATACATCTGTTTCTATTTTTTTTACGAATTCTTGACAAGACGTAGCGCGTAAATCTATTAGAAAAACTTTTGCGCTTTTTCTTTCTTCAACACATGTGACTACCGATGAATTAGACAAATGTCGGTATATGTTTATGTTTTATGTATTTTGCAGTGTTATTGATATACCGGCAAACTTTCGTGGTTTATAGTATACCCATATTGTCATTTTGGAGTTCGTTATTTAAGCTTTTTATTTTGTCCAATTTTTATAAAGTTTGGCGATAAATTTAACAGAATAGTAGTAAAAAGTTGTCTATTGTGTAAAAAAAAAAAATGCAAAAACCGATGCCAACCTTATTTTTACGTGTAAGTAAATTTGCCATAGACATAGACACGAAGTACGGTTAAGGCCAGTAGAAAGTGGAACAATTCTTATCATAGATTTCCGTCAAATTTTAGTTATTTGCTTTTCACTTATGTGTATGTCGATATCGTAAAATTAAATATTTGTCATCCGTCAAATGATTTAGAATTAGAAGTTATACAATGAAGTAATTATACAGCATATAAATGCAGTGAAGAAAGGTGGAATAATCGCGAAAATAGACGATGAGTGGTCAGTTAGGTAAACTGCAGAATTTTATGATGTAAATAAGAACTTAATTTCAAAACATTTAAAGAAGATGGCGAAACCATGGTACAATTAATAGAAATCCAGGCTCAGGACGTCTGAGAAAGTCTGTTGAACAGGAAATTGCATTGAGATAACTGGGGTTCGATTTCTTACCGACAACATTTTTTTCATTAATTTCTTCCTTAATTGTAGTAGTACACTAAGCAGGAAATTTCGAGTTGTGATTAACTTACATCGCGAAGAACACGTAATTATGTATATACACGGTGTATACAGGTGTTCAGAAATTCACGGATAATCATCAGGTAGGGCGATTCTCTGATTGTTTCTGAGTTCGCAATCCTAATACAGAAATGCTGTATTGTCAGTCGTTAAGGCATACGAATTGCTTAAAAGATGTGCCAACTTGGCAAAATGGTACAAAACCATCAATAAATCAGTAGGAATGATATGACAAAATACGAGTTTTTTAACGTCTAGTGAAAATAACAATAATAGTGATAATTAAAGAAAATGCTGAAACTGGTAACCGTTGGTTTGAAGACAAAGCTGCAACCTTTGTGAAATTGAATTTAGGACGCATTGAAACATATCCGGGGTAATTAATTCTATCGTAGCTTAAATTCTATTTATTACTTCCTGTTCAGTGACCGGGGGCGTTGTATAAACTTTTTCCGTCATAAAATTCCAAACAAAGAAGTTAAGTAGATTCAAATCTGGTAAACTTGCAGACAATGATATTGGTCAATTTCGCCCGATCGACCTATTTTGAAAACGTCCGTTCAACCATGCTATTGTAATTCTCGTATTATGAGCTGATGCACCATCGTGGCTCTGACATTATCCAAAACTTTTCCAACACGTTTACGTATTCATTTGTATTCGGAAGAAATATTGGTCCTACAATTTGAAGGTTTACGATGGCCAAACATTCTTTGGTGTCCAAATTCTCGAATAGCTCTGGGATTTTCATCGGCCCAAAAATGGAAATTGTGACTGTCGAAGACACAATCTCTTGTGAACATGAGTCACTCCATAAAATTAATTACAAAATGTTTGGATCTTCTTGGATTGTGTTACGAAGCATTATTCCTTGCAAATTATCGTTTTCGAATAATGTTTGTACTTTTCTAACATGAAACGGTCTTAAGAGGTTTTCCGTAAGCATCGAAAAAACTGTCGTCTTACTAGAACGTTCATATCCTGGGCTATTTGTCTAATTCTGCAAATAAGATCCTGATGAATATTATCCAAAATTCCTTCTTCAATTTAGATCGAACGACGATATCTTAGCAGGTCGACCAAGGCATCTTGTTGACTGGGAACTAGTGCCTGTTTCACGAAGTCTCCGATCCATTCTTTGAAATGTATTGGTAGGTGGATGCTGTCAGTGTGTATACCGTATTACATATTCATCTTTTGCCAAGTGCGCATTTCCATTGCAACTCAAATATCATATCGTAATACATATCAGCGTATTCGTTGAGAGTATACATTACAAATTGTTTGGGATATCACAAAAACGAGATAAGTATTGGAAGTGCAAATGATGAACGTTTGGAAAACATTAAAATTTGACAAATAATTATTTTTAAATTACAGATATTATTGTCCAAGGTTGTCATATGTACTACAACGTAAAAAAGCAGTTAAAGAATGTTTAATGAGGAAAACATTGGTATAAAATCATTAATTACACCAACGTAGTGTTACATAATTTTATTCGATAATAAAAAACCATTGTTTTCCACCAAAAATTTCAATTCGAAATATTTTTTGTCGCACATTTTTAATGGTTAATCACTGAAGGTTGATATACAATATAACCCCTTTCCACATTAACTTTCGTGTTCTGTATATATATTTCGACAACTAAGTTGTTATCATCAGCAGATAATTAAACAGTGTCGCACCTGGAAAACTATGGCAAAAATGCTCGTACGAAAATACATTCCGCACACGATCTGTACCGTTGAAAGCCAAAACGCGCACTGACAGTGGGATAGCTTAAAAGTAGAATACAATTCTTTAAAATTATGCGAAACGAATATACAGTGTGCGTTTTGGCTTTCAACGGTACAGATCGTGTGCGGAATGTGTTTTCGTACGGGTATATCTTGCCGTAGTTTTCCAAGTGCGACACCGTTTAATTATCTGCTGATGATGACAACTTAGTTGTCGAAAGACGTATACAGAACACGAAAATTAATGTGAAAAGGGATAATATATCGACCTTCAGTGATTAAGTTAATCAACCACAGGCTCCATCGAAATTACCATTTTTAATGGTGGTCTCGTGTTCCTTAACGACTGACAACAGAAAATTTCTGTATTAGGATTGTTGACTCAGAATTAATCATAGAATCGTCCTACCTGATGATTATCTGTAAGTTTGTGACCAGCCTGTATATACAATTACATATACATTTACTACGAACAATATAGATTTAGTCACCATGTATACATCAACACTTCTTCACATGGTGTAAATAATCATTTTTATTATTAAATCTACTGCTAAAATAATAATTTCTTTTGAAGAAATTTAATTTGTGTTGTTCATTTGTAATCCTTAAAGCTATTAATACTTTTTTAGTTAGTACAAACACATTAAAAATTATTAATAAATTCTATCGAATTTGTACCGTTTAGATGACAGAATTTTTAAAAGAAATTTGAACGAATACATATTCATAAGAATAATCCCATTAGATTGAGTTTCAATTATTTCTAGAAAAAGAAACTGGAAAGACTGTTACCTGCAATTCAATACCGCTAAGGTCAATGACTTTCCCTGACCATTCCGGTATTTTTATACGTTAAGAAATTTAGGGCAAGTTCAATAAAAGATTTATTCCTGGTAGCTAATTTTCCGCTTTTCATCGGAAAAACAAACACATCAAGTTAATACAATAATGCTTGAAAAGTTTAGGGGCGTTTTTCAAATTTTACCAAAATTTTATTTGCATTTTATTCAATCGTAATTAACGGTCGCTAATGATTTACGCGTTCATGTTCCATTTTGATCTAAATGTGTTAATCAGCATGTAAATAATGAGATAAAAAAATTGCACACTTACACTAAATATTATAATTATGCCCGATACGTAGTTGGCACTGTAAACACTGAAGAACTACTGTTGCTAGTGACTTCGTTTTACTCGGCTCTCTGTTCTGCATAGCGGTACCCATTCTATCCACCTAAAAAGTTTCGATATTAATAATGATTTTAATGTTTCATATACTAGTTACTGTTTAAGAGTTCATTTGTAACGAAAAATCTAATCAATTATGCTTAGACATCGAACGAATTGTTTCCTAAATTGTTTCAGTACTAACTAAAAACGAAAATGTAAACGTAAAGCCTATTTACTTGCATCGAAACTGGTTTTGCACTTTTTCAAATCAATTAATCGCATGAACAATGGACAAGGGTTTTCAATTACGCGTCGTAAGTGAATTTAGTTTCAAAAAATGTCAATTTTGGTCGGGGGCGTATTCGATACGGTTTTCTTTTTCGGGAAACAATAATCCGGAAGTGAAATCGTTCCTGATCAACTTTGGCTTTGTTATTTGTTCGATGCATTCATTCACAAAACCAGGATGTATGTACATGCGTATGTGTGTGTGTGTGTGTTTGTATGTTTAGTTCTTCCGAAATCAGGTAATCTTTTGCAATAAATCTTTTCTAAATTATATGATTAATAAGACACACTTTTCGCAGATGCTATTCGAGTTTTTTATCCCGCTAACCGCAGACGAGCTTTGCGAGCTACTTTTATTTGTTATGCCCATGCGTCTTATGAGTTATATTAAAAATATAAAAAGAGAGACGAACATTAAATAAAAAATAAGGATTTTTAATGTATTGTCAGGAAATTATTATTATTATTATATTCAATATATATGTATATATTATGATAGTTGATTGATGAGGTCTTTACTTTATGAAATTCCATTACACTAAAGATTAAATAAAACACTTCGTCTACATTTCACACTATACGTAGGTTGCTTTAAAGGTATTGCGGTCCAGCTACTTTCCATTAGGTGGCGCTGTATGAAATATTTTTGTCGTATTCTCTGTAATTTTTTAGTCCGAATAGCATTTACAAATTGCTTGCATATACTGTTGTCTCTTTTTAGTAACTTTGTAAAGTAAGTTTCGTGAAAAATGGAATTAATGAGCGAAAGTTTTCGAGCTACGATTTTCAACGATTCACTCGATAAGAGTACTTACAAAAAATCAAATGATTGTTTGGCGATGAAGCACCATCCTTGGTGATTGTTGAACGGTGATACGAGTTCCAGCGTGGACGTGTTTCCTTCAAAGACGAGCATCGTGAGAGACGGTCTGCCACTGCAGTCACTCCAGAAAACAGCGGTGTCGTGTACAACATGATAAAGACAGATAACCACTGCACATGTAGACATATTCGGGCATCATAAGACATGCATATGATACAAATCAGAACTATCCTGCATGATTATCTCGCCGTCAGAAAGCTTTGCGCTCGATGGATACTACACAATTTAAGTTAAAAAGAGCGCATATGGATTGGTGGAAAAAATGCTTAAAAAATTCAACCTAAGTCGAGCAAAATTAGTGTACGATGTCGTTACAAGTGATGAAATTTAAATTTATGGTTACGAGCCAGAAAGAAAGCGACAATTGGCTTAATGGGTCTTCAAAGACGAGGAGAAACATTGACATTTCCTTCCGATCCCTACCTTTATCCAAAATTAATTTAACCTGTGTTAATTAGAATTTATATTCTTTATATTTAATGTATACTAAGAACAATATAACAAGCATTACTACCTATTTCATATGTACAATGATAATAATAATACTCTCAAATAGTAACAGGTTTTCCAATAGGGACATAACAATTTTGTGTTTTAATACAAACGAACGTTTTTCATGATCTGTCAATGTCAAAATATCAGTCAAGGTTAACATTTTTGTTATGGTGAAGTTCACGAACGAGCAGCGTTTAGAATTTATTAAAAATTACTACCACAATTCTGAGTCGGTGGTCACAACTTTAAGAGCGCTTACTCCAATATTCAGACGTAATAATCGTTCCACCAGACAGGCTGTGCGTGCCATAGTAGAAAAATTCAAGTTAAAGTATTCACTTTTGGATGCTCTTGTGCCAGTGAAACAACGCACCGGTCGAGATACCGAAAATATCGTTGCTGTAAGTGCTTCAATTTAAAATTAGCCAAATCCAAATTGATTCCACGTCATCCATTTTACGGTCAACATAATCGGCCCTGTGAGCAAGCAATTCGTGCAGTTATTTATCGTTTTCGCACTAATTTTACTCTTCTCGATTCAAAACCATCAAGACAAAGAAATGTACGTATCGAAGAGAATATTGCTGCTTTAGCGCGAAGTATTGAAAAAGACGGCGAAATGTCGATTCGTCGTCGTTCTTAACTTGTCGACCTTTGCCCTTTGACTACGTGGAAAATTTTACGTAAGGATCTTGGCCTACGTAGCTATAAAATACAGCTCGTGCAAGAATTGAAGCCAAGCGACAATCGTTTGCGTCGCATTTTTGCTGTTTGGGCTCATTTGAAACTGGCAGAAGATGAGAATTTTTATCAAAGAATTGTGTTTAGTGATGAAGCTCATTTCTGGTTAAATGGCTACGTCAATAAGCAAAATTGCCGTATTTGGAACGAAGACAATCCTCAAGCCGTTAACGAATCACCATTACGTCCATTGAAATTGACTGTTTGTTGCGGTTTACACGCTGGCGGCATCATTGGTCCTTATTTCTTTCGAAATGAGGAAGGAGCTGCCTTTACGGTGAATGGCGAGCGCTATCGAGCCATGCTGACTCATTTTTTCCCAAAAATTAATCAGCTAAACATCGACATTTGGTTCCAACAAGACGGCGCAACTTTCTATACAGCGATCTTAACAATCGATTTATTGAAAAATCAATTTGGTGACAACTTTATTTCCAGAAATGGTCCTATTCACTGCCCCCCTCGTTTGTGCGATTTAACGCATTTGGATTACATTTTATGAGGCTATGTTAAGTCATTTGTTTATGCCGACAAACCAGCAATTCTTGAAGCATTGGAAGCCAATATTTAAGCCACCATTGACGCCATACGGCCAGATTTATTGGAAAAAGTAGTTAAAAATTGGACCGATCGAATGGACCATGTAACTCGTAGCCGCGGTGGACATATACCTGAATTCATATTTAAAAAATAAATGCCATGAAGTTATCTACCAGATTATAATAAAAAAAATTTCATTTCAACAATATTTCTGTCTTATATTATCATTTAAAGTTCTCAAGCCTTAAAAAAACACCCGTTATAAAACTAAAAATCATGCGTTCTTAAATTCCGTGACTTATAATTTTGGTGTATATACCAGTTATAGAATTAATTTTTCTCATAATATGTCTCGTTATTATTAAAATAATATATATATATATATATATATATATATATATATATATCACAATAATATATATTTAGAATATTTTATTCACAACTGAAGTCTGGTCTAATTTAGTTACCACATACTATATTTTAAGACATTTGGCACGCTTAATATCTCCTTTAAATTATGAGATTCCATTTACTTTTGAAGAACACGAAATTCTAGATATTTATTGCAATCCCAAGTGAACATACAAATTTGAAAAAATACTGAAGATGTGTAATACCATTAATCTTAAAAGTAAAATACTATTTTTATAATGATCTAGCATTTTTTTGCTTCGAGAGGAAGTGATAGAGGATAGTTAACGTATATAATAAGCATATTAAAAAAATAATAAATTAAAATTCTGTTCCGGTAAGTGTTATCTTTAATATCACAACAAGTATTATAAGTCCAATTACATAAATTATAAAATAAGAAGGCCTCAAAAGAAGTTTTTATAAATAATGAATTGCTGGTATACCTTCCTGCTATATTTGAATGTAACATGGTTAGGTATCCACTTTCTACTAATAATTTAATGATTACAAATTAATCATTCACTTTTAGTTTCATAAAATTACCTACATACGAACTAGTTTCTAAAAAATAATGATATAACAGCGTCCATTTATGTGGTGTGGAATTTAAGCTATTTAAGTAACCATTTCATTATCACTCTTTGAGTGTAAATTTTGCAAGAGATTTTGAGAATTTTTGCCAATAAAAGTGATAGTATTACACCCCGAAAAAAACATCTTTAGCGGAAAGAAAATTAGAAATATCGAACCGGCGATTTAGATTTACCTTTGAGATATAATCAGCTGTTGTAGCGTTTATATTTATTATTTTATTCAAAGCGAAAGTTCTTTTTGTCTTTATTTGGAACCAGACTTAAGTATGAGCATTACACTAAGTCCATTCAAAAGAACACGTATCAGCTTCGTTCATCTATAAAACTCGTTTTCGGAGCAAGTAATCTGTCAGATGTACCCACTGACTTGAATATTTATTATTTCCTTGTGACACTTTGTGGAAAGAGATTTCAACACTTTATGGAGACATCAAATTGTTAAAACGATAAATAAGTAGTTCTGAATATATAATGAAGGAAAAGGTAGACATATAGCAATTTGTAAGAGTATCGGAACATCTGGATCTCTACATATTACAAATTGCATGCGTATAGTGAAATTGGTATCACTAATTAATTTTTTTTATAAAAATGTTCATATATACATAAAAGTTTTAATGTATAAGATAAATCAACAAAAGTAAATTTCTACATTAATTGTATGTAATATTCCCATGCCTTCTTAACTCACCATTCTCACAATTTCTCATTCACCGCTTGTACATCATTTTAAGTCATAATTGTCTACAATAAACCGCGAATAATATTATGTACGCTATTACTTTGTGTAACTGTTCCTATTTAAAATAATACGCTAGACTTATGCAGTTTAAAATAACGTATTCCAAAAATACTTCTTAGAATCAATACTTGTTGTAATATTACGATTGTAGTATAGTTTCTTTGTGCATTGTTTCCGTTGTCGATGTTATACGAAAAAATTTTATTTAAATTAATATAATTGACAAGCATCTTTTTGGATTATAAACCCAACACAGACTGACGGCTGCATTTTGTATTTTGCTTATATTTAAATCCCTGTTTCAATAAATACTTTCGACTAGATCTAAGAAAAACTAATTTAAATTTATTTATGAAAGGTTTTAGAATTTAAAAGTATAACGTATACACGAGGTTTGTTCAAAAGAAAAGGTGTATTTTGAATTTTTTTGAAAAGTATTTATTTATTCATCAATATCCATTTTGTCCCCTTCAAAGTAATCCCCTTTAGATATAATGCACTTATGCCAGCGCTTCTTCCAATCCTCGAAGCACTTCTGAAATGAGCTTTTCAGTATGGCCATCAGCTCGTTCTTCGATTCTGACTTTATCTCATCAATTGTGGCAAAACGCTTTCCTTTCATTGGTCTCTTCAGTTTTGGGAATAGGAAAAAGTCGCAGGGAGCCAAATCTGGTGAATAAGATGGTTGAGGCATGATTAGGGTGTTGTTCTTGCCTAAAAAATCACGAACAAGCATTGATGTGTGAGCTGGTACATTATCGTGATGCAGAATCCATGATTTTTTTTCTATAATTCCGATCGTATGAACCGTATTGCTTCAAGTAAACGTTGCATAACTTCCTTGTAGTATTCCTTATTAACCGTACGACCTGTTGGCAAGAACTCATGATGCACCACGCTATTGTAATAGAAGAAAATAGTGAGCAAAACGTTCACATTTGATCAAACTTTGATCGAACACTTTATTCCATTTTTAACGCAAAATTTAATATATATTCTTTGATTCATTTTTTTCAAAAGTCAAAAATTGAAGAACACACACAAACGTGACTAAGCTTTTCAGTTGTCAACAACAAATTACTAATCCAAATTGGCTGATAATGCCAACATATGACTAACACATGTGTACCAACATAACAAAAAAAAATCTCGATAATCGAATGTACACAGCGCGCGAAAATTCAAAATTCACCTTTCCTTTAGAACAAACTTCGTATAGCAAAAAACAAGAAAATCAAATATAATTGGAAATTTATTAATTCGCGTAGAGTAACTATGACAAAATTTATATTGAGCAAATGAAACCAAAAAAAAAAGAAGGTTCTTTACCAATCAGATACCATATTTAATTAAAAGGTAGTTCAATTTATAAAAGTTGTGTACACACAAATGTTAATAAGATTCTGCTTAAGGCGCGCTTCGTGCAATTCAATTCTCATCAGGCAAACTGTGGTATTATTAAAGAACTTATTCTCTGCTACTTATCATATCGTTTGCGATACAGCAAATAATGAGAAAACAATACCTCCCTCTATCGTTCAAAAATGCAATTATCTGAAGGAACTAAGTTTGTGTTCGTCCTGCCAAATGTACAGCCATGCTGTCTCAGTGCATATATAAATAAAATACTTTTAAACTTGGCATATTCCATATGGTGAACATCGGAAAATAATTCATATGTTAATAAAGAGTGGGCGGTGTTAGGAAGAGTAAAGAGGGTGCAAAGGTTTTCATAATTCGATGACTAATAAATTGGTATAAAATCGTTAGGATTTTACCAGTAGAGGGACAATATATAAACACATTGTTAGAGATGATCGGTTTTGTGAGCATCGAACGGGATGATTTTATTTAGAGTTACACCGCGCTATTGTGTATTACTACACTCGCATCGCTTCTAGAGTGTCTATCACTTAATTCAACCAACCGTATAGAAATTGAGTAAAAATGTTCTTTAAAAGCTCTCCATGACAGAACAGCATCGTTAAGATTACAATCATCAGTATGCTATATCGTAAACCATAGCTAGCATTGAATTTCTTGAAAACCGTAAGCTCTACGCAACTTGTCACAAGCCTGACGCGCGGTTTTACTTTACGGAAATGACAGATACAATATGGCTTTGATCTTCGATTTGCAACTTTTTATTTTCACTTTCAAACACTTAGCTAAATCTCTCAATTTTTCTCAAAATAAAGAACCATCAGCTGTGGTATGGCATAGCATAAAGATAGATGCGAATGGTTTTTGCACTTGCAAAACGAACCAGCGACATCTATTGCAAAAAAGCATCATAACTTTTTCGATAACTCAACAGTTTATAGTTTAGGCGTTATATCATAATTAGAATCGCGACACTTTGTCCGGAATACAGGGATGTAATGAAGAGACAGCTACTCGATGCGAATAGCAACAGTTAGAGTAGTTAATCCGAACTATAATACCATGTGGATGTACATTTTGCAGACCGATAATTCTTACGCGGTAAATATAATAATTATTAAAACTACATTATGACTGACAATGCAGAGATGTATTACATTGCGGTACAGAAATTCAATAACAGCCGTAAACGACAGTCTGACTCGATGTATTCAACAATACAGACGAACATATTACCCAGTGGGGTAATATTGAATGAATGACGTGGTGGAAAGCGACCATTGGCTGGCGAAGTAAGCAAGAAATAAGCAAAAAAAAATTAAAAAAAATAGATTCCACATAGGGAAAGAGCATAAATATAACCAATTAAAAACCTACCGATGGTTTCATTTAATATCTGTTTCCATAACACAATTTATAGCGTGTTAATAGATCCGAATACCACCGCTCTGTAGTCGAGTGGTTTAGACACATAATAATATAATAATAATTATTATTTGCCCAACAGATTTACAATCTAATTACAAGATATAAAATATTGCAGAACACAGGCATGTTGGTTACTATAAATATATCAATTACACTTGTATGCATACACATACCACAAAAACAATTTTATATTCCATGTACACCCGCACGACGTGAAAGCAACAACGGTAAATATGAAAAATGTATATTTATGATGCTGTTAGACAATGAATCATAAGAGCGCGCTCTACGTAAAGGCAAATCATGCATAATATTCTTTTTCCTTGCGCGAGGAAAATAAAACAAAATTGTTTGACCTGACTTCTAACCATGGAACAAGGACGATAATGTCTAATAACTTTGGAGCGTCGACGTCCGTATTAAGAAGATTACATAAAACCTGTTGGAAGTCTGATTCCGACGTAACGTCGAAGAATTCATACCGAACATATCTAAGAGTTCTTGATGATCAAAGTCCCGAACAGGATACGAGCCAGTATGTCTAACTAAAGATATTTTAGGAATTTTCTCTGTACTACTTCTTTAGGAATCTTCTCTGTACCAACTCCAGAGAACGTACTTGGTATGCATGTATAGGAGACGAAACCAAAGAAGCATACTCACATAAAATATTATCCAAGGAATTAAAATTATACGTACTTCTAATTATAAAAGCCAAAGTTTTTAAACTGGACAATTTAACGCCAAGATACACCATATTTTCACACCGTGGTAAAAGAGAGACACTTAGGCAGTAAGAATGATGTATGGTGTTGAATTTTCTGGAGAAGTAAGGTACTCCGCACTTAGACATATTTATATCCAGCTTATTTCTACTATACCAGTTATGTACAATATTTATCTCAACTTGCAAGAACTTACGATCACCAATCTGTGCCTCTTGGTGAAAAAACTTAAGATTACCTTTGCAAACGGGTTCAATGTTCCAAGTTATTATTTAACTTGTGATATTAAATCTCACAAAGATCATTTACGAAAACCAGAAAAGGCAAGGGTCCCAAGTTTGTATCCTGAAGGACGCTCGATGTCGGAACGAAGTGATCGAGTGGTGATCCAAGTAAGAAACATAATGCCAATCAGATAAATAAGAAGAAACATTAATGATGGGGTATTCAATTTATAGAGAAGTATTCGACGATCAATACGATCGAAGGCCTTGGTAAAATTGGTATAAATAACGGCCATTTGAGTTCCGTTGTTTACATGCCCGGCAAACATAAGATCGTGAGCTTGAGGCACACCAGAGAGAAGTAAATTTTCCAAAAACTTCCGGAACGTATATACGATGTAAAAAGCAGTAAAAATTGGAATTTTTCATATTATTTTGAATATCTAAATATTGACCGTTTTAAGCTGACATATACAATTTATATTTGTTAACTGTTCTAGCGAAAATTTTAATTACTGAACAATCTGTTAATTGAACGTTTAATAAATGCTCTAATTTATTCTTTAATGGCTAGAAAGAGAAAGGAATCTCGAATTTTTTTTCTGCGAGATCACTTGAAACTACTGCTTTATCTCATTCTTGCAGCTGATCGAATGTAAAAACAAATTGAGCACGCTATGAATGTTTATTACAATTTTGTTTCACTTAGAAACTAATCTTGCAATTTACATTAGGAATTGATTTATTTTTATTATTAAAGGTTTTAAATAATACGTTCGATTTCACTTTTTCCGATTTCAAAAAATCAGGAATCTTTTCGCATTTAGTATCTGTACAATGTGGGGAATCTAAGTAATTAGTACGCATTAAATATGATTTTATACCTTTAGATAATAAAATAGAAATTGTAGATATTGTAATTAATCTCTATTTTATTACATATCTACAAGAAAAAGTTTACCTATATTTAAAGTAGTATGCATTCTTCTAACTCTACATATGAAAATATATATTAAACTATAAATATGTGCTTTTTTCATTTCCAAATTAGTAGTTTTCAATTTAAAATTTATAAAATATAGATTCAATTATATCAAGATATAATTTTAAAAAGATATAATTTGAACTAGATCAAATGAACTTACATTTTCTTCTTCCCGTTCATCGATTTACAAACGGCACTCGTGAACCTTCGCCTTGCAGTTCTTGTTTGGCAAATACGAAATATCCGGAACAGAGATTACTAATCGTAAACTGGATTCTGTCAGACGTGCTCCTATCTATTCTTCATGCATACCGATGAAGAAAAAGTTTAAATACGATTCGCGGCTTAACTGGGTTTAACCGTGTTTTTATTATATCTTCGACGTTCACTTCATAACTTGGCACTCGCCGATCTTGATGCTAGTGAAAAGCAATTGAAGAATAGTGCAAATTCGCCTAAACACGGCGTTGTCTAGGGGATACTCCGGCGTATTTGGCAGGGGCAACGTTATCACAGTGGGAGACGAGATGTAGATAAGTGTCGATTTTGACGCGGTGTCACCTAATTTTTGAACACTTTAAATACACATAGATACCTTTATGCATATTTAAGTGTGACCGAAATACCGTGTTTGAGAAGGGGGGAACGTACGCTTGAATAATGATTAATTCGAAACGTCGATCAATACAAATCAATCACTTATTAGTGTAAACGTAAGTTTTAAAAAAGTTTAAATTTAAATTTTTCAATTTAGCAGACGAATTTCTATATTTCCGAGATGATATTTTAACAATTAATTTTAATGCGATTTAGATGAATTTATTTACTGTTAGATGTCATTAAATAGATGAACTAAAATGAAGTTAAGAAGAAAGAATAGAACCTTCTCATAACAAGAAAGGATTTTTTATAAAATTTCAAATTAAATTCATAAAGGAAATGACACATGGACATACTGTTAGAAAACTGTTGTAAATATATTTAAATTTACATGTAAACCCCCTTTTTAGTATCAGGAATAGAACTACATGTATACCTCGCTATACGGCTGCTCTCTATACAAGGGTAGGCGTTTATATTTCGGGAATAGCAAAGAAAAAACAATTTTTTATTATCGAAAATAGTTTTATTGCTTTTCAAAATATTCTCCTTGAAAATCAATGCACTTTTGCATTTGTTTAAACAAATCTGAAAAGCATTGCTGCCGCTGTGAAGGCGGTATTTCCAAAATATGAGTTTATTCTTCACGTGTGGGAGCAAAAAGAAATCACAGGGTGCTAGATCGGGGTTGTACGGCGGATGGCTCATCAAATCAATGTTTTGCCCGGTCAAATATTCAATTGTTTGAACCGACCTGTGAGAGCTCGTACTGTCATGGTGGAGAATGATCTGTCGTTTTCGGTTTGTTTTCCTTATTTCTTCAAAAACTTTTGGCAAACAAATAGTTGTGTACCATTTGGAATTGACCGTTCTACAACTCACTAAAGGTACGGTTGCAACGTGACCGGTTTTTCCGAAAAAACGGGCGACCATTTGTTTTGATATGCTTCGAGCGCGAATAACGTTTGTTGGTTTTGGCTCATCTTGGAATACCCACACACTCGACTGCTGTTTACTATCGTGCTCATACCTATAGATCCAAGATTCATCACCTTTATAAAAGTTCTTTGAAGCACCGCCATTGTATTTTTGGTGCATTTCTTGGCACCAATCGGCACGATATATATGGTACCCAACGTGAACATAGCTTCTTAACGGCTAAATGTTCATGCAGGATCTTATGCACGCTGGTGTTACTAATACCTAGAGATGCCTCGATTTCACGGTATGTCACATGACGGTCTTGCATTATCAATTCAGACACTGCATTAATGTTTTCCGACAGAACAACATTTGTGGGACGACGAAATTCATCGTCCAAGAACGCCATCTAAGTTTAAATTCACTATACCAACGATATAGTGTAGTTTTCGGTGGTGCTTCATCACCATATAAAGAATTCAGCTCGTCGATGCATTCTTATTATAGTCCACGCCGAAGGTTATGAAAAATAATTGCACCAAAATGTTCGCGAGTTAATTCCATTTTTTCGCTGACATAAAATTTTCAAGTTACTGTCAACAATAGAAATAGCGGCCGGATAATAAAACTGTCAAGGTAAATATATTTTCCAAAATGACAAACTGAGACTTTTAATCGAATTCTAATCATGATTAAATGACTTTTCTTTGTATCGTTGTAAATTCTATTTAATTTGGATCTTACAAGCATCACCATTCAAATTTTTCGAACCTGGTTCTAAATTCTTAATTGACGTTTCAAAGCTTGCAATCCCCTCCTGGAGTATCACGGTGTGATAATGATTTGAACCTTTGTTTTTCAAGTTCATTTCTTTTCGATTAAAAGTTTCAGAAGAATTATGGACGACTAGTGTTCCTTTTGTAATGATTTTAGTGATCAACTTTTTAAACTGCTTATATTTAGAAGCACTTTGTATAACATAAACGAAAGTTTTATATTAACATTCATACACCTGACATGCACTAATAATATACGAGCATGTTTGCTTGTACATATGTACTCAAACAATAATTAACGAAGTGGTTATGCCATTACTACAGCAATTAGTATTGTGTTACATTAAATTTTATATTTATTTATATTGGCTGCTTACTATACCATATGCATATATGCACATGCATGTATTTGCTTTTACTGGATCTATTGTTGTGTGCATATGCTGGTAATGTTGATATCGTATTGGTAATGAATCCGGAAAAGTAAGTAAATATTAACACTGTTTTTTACGTACAAGTGTTCCGAATTGTCGAGGTATATGTATATGCGATTAAATTCGGTATTTATGGACTTATGTAGTCGATGGGGTAGCAGACATTTCCACTTTTTAAATGCATCCAATCAGACTTTTGAAAACAAGCTCTCTAAAAACGTTATAATTTATTCATAAAATAGGAACACAGTATACTTTGTTATAGTAACTTCTTTTGTTGCAGTTGAAGATTGAAAGCAGCCCGGGACAGTGCAAAAAGGCTCTGGAATTTTTAATACATTTTCAGGAAATTATAATCGTTATTATACTCATTATATATATATATATATATATATATATATATATATATATATATATATATATATATATATATATTATGATAGTTAATTATTGAGGTCTTTACTTTGTGAAATTTCACACACTAGGGAATAAATAAAACTATACGAAGGTTGCTTTAAAAATTTTGCGGTTCAGCTACTTCCCGTAAGGTGGCGCTGTCGGAAATACTTTTATCGTGTTCTTCGAGATTTTTTAGTCCCAATAACATTTACAGATTCCTAGCATATGCTGTTGTCTCGTCTTAGTAATTTTTTAAATAAAGTAAGTTTTGTAAAAAAATGGAATTAACGCGCAAAAATTTTGTAGCCACGATTTTCTACGATTTTAAAAATGGTCTCACTTGGCAAGAGCGTTCGTACAAAATCAAGTGATTGTTTGACGATGAAACACCATCCTTGGGGACTGTTGAACGATGGTACAATGACTTCCAGCGTGGAGGTGTTTTGCTTAAAGACGAGCATTGTGAGGGATAGCCTGCCACTGCAGTCACTCCAGAAAACATCGACGGCGTGTACAACTTGATAAAGACAGATAACCACTGCACATACAGAGGTATTCAGACACCATTGGGCATAGGTATGACCCAAATCAGAACTACCCTGTATGATCATCTTGCCGTCAAAAAGTTTTCGGCTCAATGGATACCTCATAATTTAACGGAAGCTCAAAAAAAGCGCAGGGATTTGTGCAAAAAGATGCTTACAAATTCAAAATACAATATCGTTACAGGAGACGAAATTTGAATTTATTGTTGCGAGACAGAAAGCAAGCCACAATCGGCTCAATGGGTCTTCAAAGACGAGGAAAAATCCACGAAAGTGAGACGCGGACGATCCTCTGGCAATGCATCTCAAATATTAGAGTTTTTAGTCACTTCACTAACGGAATTGATGACTCATCCGCCTTATAATCCCGATCCGACGCATTGTGATTTATTTTTACTCCCATATCTAAAAGACAAAATGCGTGGATTGAAATTGGGTACTCCGAAAGCGACTGTGAAAGCCTATGAAAACTTCGTTTTTGTGGTGATTGAAGAACAATGGGCCCAATGTTTGAAGAACTGGTTCCACCGAATTCAGAAGTGCACAGATCATGAAGCGAATATGTTGAAGAACAATAAAAAAATTGGTTAAAATAATTGATTGTTGTGTAACATTTAATGCAAAATTAAACTTTTATTACATAATTAAACCAAATATTTGAACCTTTTTGGTTTTTATTACCGTCCGGTACAATCTTGGCATGCTCTCTAGTAGTTTGTCCAGAGTTCGCAATATTTTTGACGATGCATCCTCTAGTTGAGTCTAAGTATTTTTGTGGATGTCGTTGATTTTCGCACTTCTTTCTTTAGCGATAATAGACAGGAGTAGCAACCCTTACATTTTTTTTAGTAAATGATGCCAACTACCACGACATAATGTAATTGAAATACCTACAGATCCTATTAGATTCTTAGGTATAATACGAGATAGCATATTATGTGTCACAACATATATCTTAAACTGAAAAAAAAAATGCGAAATAAATTACAATCTGCGGCGAATAAAAATATGGCTTCGTTCGCCTTAGATATTTTCGGAATTTCCACGCTGTTACCATGTAGAGCATTATTATTTTGGGTATTCCTATAGACGCGGAGAGAATTTCTTTTTCAGAAAAAAAAAAAAAATGGTTACAGGCAGTATAATTAGTCAAAATAAAGACTATTAAAATACATATTTACGACAGAGAAGTGCGCACACGAAATTAGAAACGAATTTAATTTTGTCTTACAAATAGAAATAAAGACAGTCTTAGATCATTGTATCATAGGATTAAAAAAATACAATCCTTCGTCGACTTTTGGGAAACATAGTTGTACAATAAATTACTAGCGAGTGTTAAGAACAAGAATTATAAACAGTTTTGTGCTACGGTGAAAACATTACTAGTAAAAAAAGCATATTATTCCGTTAGTGAATATGTAGACGATCTACAATTATTTTTTTGTCTTTTATTCAAGTCCTTTGTACGAGGGAGCGTTTTTATATTCGCGGAATGAGCGGGTTGTAGAGGGGTGAGTAGGCGCATTGGGGGCGTGGCCTGTGCAGCGACTCATGATTAGTATAAATACGAAGTTTCATTGTTATTAGACAGTTAGTCTTTGAGCTATCGTCAACCAAGTAACATAATCAGGAGTGAAAAGTGAAATATGGAAAAAATCGAATATCGTGCCGTTATAAAGTTTCTTACCAGGCAAGGAAAATCAGTCGCGACCATAATGAATGAGATGTCATTGGTTTACGGCGACTCTTGTCCAGGAAAAACCATGGTGTACAAGTGGCATAGTTTATTTAAACAAGGAAGGGAATTCCTTGAAGACGACCCGAGGCCGGGCAGGAGCATTGAGGTGACCACGCCAGCACTTATCCAAAAAGTTGAACAAATTGTACTCGAAGATGCTCGACTAAAGAAGAAACAACTCGCAGAAATGGTTGAAGTATCCGATACAACAATTTCTAAAATCCTACACGATCATCTCGGCATGTCTAAGGTCAGCGAAAGATGGGTGCCGAGAATGCTCGCGCCGCCGCAAAAACAACAGCGCGTAGAGTGTTCGCGTGCATTTTTGGACCTCTGTAATGAAGACAAGGATGGTGTATTGAGTGGAATTGTTACTGGAGACGAAACTTGGGTTCATCATTATGAACCTGAGTCCAAACAAGACTCCATGCAGTGGCATAAAAAGGGCACAGCACCTTCCAAGAAATTTAAAGTGTCACAATCAGCTGGGAAACTCATGGCAACGGTATTTTGGGACTCGGAAGGAATATTGTTGACCTGGCCCCGAGTGATTATTACCTGTTTCCGAAAATGAAAAAAGAGCTGCGGGGTAAAAAATTTACTGCCGATGATGAAGTCAAGGAGACAATTTCGGCGTATTTTGCAGATAAAGAGAAATCATTTTTTTATGAGGGTATAAATAAATTAATTGAAAGATGTGAAAAATGTATCCGTCTTGCAGGTGAATATATTGAAAAAGAAAAATAATTTGTTTTTTTTATTTCCACCCCTTGTCCCCCATTCCGCGAATATAAAAACGCTCCCTCGTAATTATACATTTATTATTTTATGATTTTAATGTAAATTTTTTGCATTTCATATTTTAACTTTATGTAATAACCAAAAAAAGTAAATAAAATCCATTTCTGTATACGCATTTCGACATTAAGTTGTCATCATTAGTTAATTAATTGCAATGTCGCACCTGGATCTCAGTAAAACTCCCACAGAAACAATTCTGTACCAGACGTTAATCGTCAAAATCCAAACACGCATTGTAAATTCGTTTTATATAATTTAAAATATACTCGTATTTTAAATTTAAAAATAATCACTTATCTTAAAATACACCCTCCGCTTCCACTTGCCAACCTTTTTTAAGGGTAGTATTTTTCTTAAATTCATAAACTTACTCAAAGAAATAAAATTGATAAACTGGAAGACGGAAAGTAAATTTTGGTGTCATTCGACGTAACGTATTTGTTTCCTTCGGCGCCGATTCCAGAAACTTTAAAATATTTAGAAGATTCTCTTCATAAAAATAAGATTGAACCGGAAGAAGTAAATGAATATTTGTGATTGACAACCCTTTATGTATCTCAAAATAGTTTCCAATTCGAAGGTAAGTTCTATGAACAGGAACAAGAAACAGCAATGGGTAATTGTCTTTCTCCATTTATAGCGGATTTATTGACGGGTTAATTTTGACGTTGAATTTAAACATAACGCCAGATATTTTCCATATTTTCAAGAGTTTGAATTAGGTATGTACGAGGGAGCGTTTTTATATTCGCGGAATGGGGGACAAGGGGTGGAAATAAAAAAAACCAAATTATTTTTCTTTTTCAATATATTCACCTGCAAGACGGATACATTTTTCACATCTTTCAATTAATTTATTTATACCCTCATAAAAAAATGATTTCCCTTTATCTGCAAAATATGCCGAAACTGCCTCCTTGACTTCATCATCGGCAGTAAATTTTTTACCCCGCAGCTCTTTTTTCATTTTCGGAAACAGGTAATAATCACTCGGGGCCAGGTCTGGGCTGTAGGGTGGGTGATTCACAATTTCGAAGCCCACCTTATGCAGGGCAGCTAACGCAACGTGGCTCTTGTGGACGGGCGCGTTGTCGTGCAAAAGCAGAACACCTTTTGTCAATTTTCCCCGTCTTTTCTCTTTAATGGCTTTTTTTAGTCGCTCTAATATTGAAGCGTAATATTCTCCGGTTATAGAAACACCTTTGTCTTTATAATCAATCAACAATATTCCTTCCGAGTCCCAAAATACCGTTGCCATGAGTTTCCCAGCTGATTGTGACACTTTAAATTTCTTGGGAGGTGCTGTGCCCCTTTTATGCCACTGCATGGAGTCTTGTTTGGACTCAGGTTCATAATGATGAACCCAAGTTTCGTCTCCAGTAACAATTCCACTCAATACACTATCCTTGCCTTCGTTACAGAGGTCCAAAAATGCACGCGAACACTCTACGCGCTGTTGTTTTTGCGGCGGCGCGAGCATTCTCGGCACCCATCTTGCGCTGACCTTAGACATGCCGAGATGATCGTGTAGGATTTTAGAAATTGTTGTATCGGATACTTCAACCATTTCTGCGAGTTGTTTCTTCTTTAGTCGAGCATCTTCGAGTACAATTTGTTCAACTTTTTGGATAAGTGCTGGCGTGGTCACCTCAATGCTCCTGCCCGGCCTCGGGTCGTCTTCAAGGAATTCCCTTCCTTGTTTAAATAAACTATGCCACTTGTACACCATGGTTTTTCCTGGACAAGAGTCGCCGTAAACCAATGACATCTCATTCATTATGGTCGCGACTGATTTTCCTTGCCTGGTAAGGAACTTTATAACGGCACGATATTCGATTTTTTCCATATTTCACTTTTCACTCCTGATTATGTTACTTGGTTGACGATAGCTCAAAGACTAACTGTCTAATAACAATGAAACTTCGTATTTATACTAATCATGAGTCGCTGCACAGGCCACGCCCCAATGCGCCTACTCACCCCTCTACAACCCGCTCAGTCCGCGAATATAAAAACGCTCCCTCGTATTTAGAAAAATTACTAGCGTATTAAAAGTAGTGCTAAAGAAAATATATAAATGTTTAAAAAGAGCGAAATGGTGGACATACAGGCCATATATGTATACGTGAAAAGGTTATATTTGGAGACGTAAATTGAAGTGGAAGGATATTATTTGGAAACGGCCTCCATTGTAAATAAAAATGGACAAACAGGATGAAAAGAAAATGATGAACTTTTTGATGTACAAAGCTAAGTTAATAATTATGTTTTACTTATAGTAAATTTCGTATTAATATAATGTTAATGTTTGCTTAGTATTCAATTTTATTCATGTCAAAGTTATTTACAATTTCACACTTTTAAGAATTCTAGAGTCTTATATTCAGTTCAGTTTAAATATAGCCTTCTATTAACATAATTTGATTGTATAAATATCTGTAATGAAAGTAATTTAAAATTAATTAAATAGAAATTCAAATTTAAATAACAGATAAATATTGTCAATTTTTCATGTATAATGATGTGGTTTATTTGTATATTTATGTGTTCAATATCAAAATATTACACGGTTTAAAGAATCAATTTTGATTTTATTTAATAAACTATCTAAATAGAGCTATGAAATTAGTTTGAATTTAATTACAATTTTTATTATTATATTATTATTATTATAAATTTTATTCAGTACTTGCAAATTAATAAAAGTTGTCATTAAAGATTGAAAATAAAAAGCATTAAAATAAAATCATAAGTAAGAGGTATTTGAGTGTTAAATAATTGTTTGTAATCCATTGAAGTGATACAGTTAAAATGTAATAGAACATATTTTTCTTATAAAAAAAATTAATTAAAGCAGGGATTTTTATTTATATATATATATATATATATATATATATATATATATATGGAATATGTGCATAAACAGTCAGCTTATCTACCGAGTTTTGCCGATACTTATGCCCGAGACAGATCTCATTGTTCTAACATAGGTACATACAATAGTGTATTCTTCATTTATAAATAAAAAGTTATAAGAATAGAATATAGTAAGTATTGAATATATATATATATATATATATATATATATATATATATATATATAAACTTGCGTGCATAGAAATCGGCCCACTGTAAACTTTTGACTTAAACTACAATATATATTTTTTCAAAATTATTCATCAGATTAAAAAAAAGAAATATGCTGTTTTAACGACAATTTAATATGCTTTAATGTGAGTATAAATTTATGAAAACTTATTTCGACTTCCTATGTTTACCATAGTGAAATTAATGCATTAAGGAAATTAAGCTTTTTTTATTATTAACATAAATAGGGTTATTGGAAATTTAAAACTTAACACTTAATTTTTTAATAATGGGTATGACCTCCTCTTGCCCTAATAACATCTCTCATACGATTAGGCATTGATCTAATCAAGTTTGCTATTGTTTCTTGGGGGATGTTAAACCACTCTTCTTCTACTGCAACAATAAGCTCTGGGATCGAGTTTGGGGTATGAAGTCTAGCTCGAATTCTTCGTTTTAACTCATCCCATAAATATTCGATGGGATTTAGGTCAGGACTGCATGCTGGCCACTCCATAACCCGAAAATCGACTTCTGCAATGTAATCTTGCACAATTCTTGCGGTGTGCGGCCTTGCATTGTCATGCATAAAGGTAAATTCGTCTCCAATGTAGTCGACGTAAGGTACCACATGAATTGCTAAAATCTCCGCGATATATCTAGTAGCCGTTAAACCTCTTTTTCCGTGAACACGGTCGCCCCTACAAATGAACTGAAGGTCGGTTCGTGCTCCTATAGAAATTGCACCCCAGATCATACAGGAACCACCTCCATAAGCACTCCGTTCTTCAAGGCAGCAATCTGCAAATCGCTCTCTTGGTCTTCGGTACACTTTCCTTCTTCGGTCGCTACCATGGAGGCATATTCTGGTCTCATCTGAGAACAGATCCCCATTGTTCCAACGTCCAATTCAAATGATCCCGTGCAAAACGCAGGCGTGCTTGCCGATGAGCTAGAGTAAGTTTTGGGCCAATCGCAGGTGTTTTAGGGATCAGGTTATTTTCCTGCAGTCTTCGTCTTACTGTCCACTGACTAATAACCACTCCTCGCACCTCACGGAGCTGTCGTTGCACTTGAACGGCATTAAGGTGACGATTTCTTAATGTTGTTGACACAATAAAGCGGTCATCACGAGTTGTAGTAAATCGCCTTCTGCCTGTTCCAGGTCGCCAATGAAAGGATCCAGTCTCCTCATAACGGTTGCACACTCTTCGAACCGCTGCGCGTGTCATATCCAATTGTCTAGCAACAGCTCGCTGCCCAAGCCCATTTTCGATTAAAGCAATAACTTGGGCGGCTTTTTCTGGTGTAGTATGCATTAAACTAACACACTTGAACACTATTGAGATTAAAAAAAAACGAATAATATGCAAATATCAGTTGCAAACGCAATAATTTTAATATTGACAAATTTGTTATTTTCGTTGGAATCATCCACGTTTTATTTGTTTACCGGTTGCTACGCTATAAACGATAAGCCTTCTTGATAAATTAATACTCACATTAAAGCATATTAAATTGTCGTTAAAACAGCATATTTCTTTTTTTGATCTGATGAATAATTTTGAAAAAATATATAGTTTAAGTCAAAAGTTTACAGTGGGCCGATTTCTATGCACGCAAGTTTATATATATAAACTTAGTACATTTTAAAATATAACTAATAATTGTTCATCATACAATCAATCTTTAAAAATATTTCTTTATGACATTTGGCACTGTTCAAAGTGAGACATAATTGAATTCTTTTCAGTCTTACAAATCTTTTTTCATAACATTTGACGCAAGCCAACATGGAGTTTATTTTACTCCCAATACAATACTTCTTTTCCTCGATTGATTCAATCTATATATATTAACTCAAACTAAAACAGCAGAATATTTTTTCATAAAAATATGTAAATTTATAGAACGTGCTATTAGGCACGTAGTTAATAAACATATAAAGGTTTCGTAATAATTATTTTCTTCATTTAATTTCGGAACGACAAAAATTAGGTCGTTATTTAAATTTACTTTAAGAATTTTTCTTATCTATTGATCTAGGAAAGTTAGGCTTTTAAAATTTTACGTTTTTTTCATACATAATTAGAGGAATATATTAACAGATACTCTCCATAAATAAGAAATTACATTTATTAAGTGAAATTTAACGGAATCGTCTTAAGTAATTCAAAGTATAAAGAAAATCGGTTCCATATTAGGAAGTTTTATTTTTTGTAAATTCCTTTGTAATTTATTGCGGTTAATTGAATAATCGAAAAAGGTAAAAGACGCCTACCACGTTAATATGTGTGTTCTGTATACATATTTCGACAACTAAGTTGTCATCATCGTCGGAAATTAGAAATTAAAATTACACAGCACGACAACACAAATACAGTGTTTACGTCGTTTTCAAGTTGAGCGTTTCGCGTTTATTCTGTTTGGCTTTCCTGGAGCAATGTCTTTAATTTTTGTTGACTATGACTAGTTGTCGAAATACGACCAGGACACAATGTTACTGTATCTGGCAAATACGGAGGATGATCAAGCATAGCAATGCGCCTGCCTGCTAAAAACTGCTTCACAGATAGGGCATTGTGATCTGATGGGTTGTCCTGGTGCACAAACCATGAATCGTTCTTCCACAGAACCGGTTTTTTCTTCCTTACTCTTTCCTCCTACTTGATTAGGACTTCTTTGTAGTATTTCTTATTAACGGTTTGACCCCAAGGCACCTAGTCAGTCGTAATAACTTCGTCGATATCGAAAAAACGATTAGCATCGCCTTCAATTTCGACTTGCTCATTCGTGCTTTATTCTGTCTTGGCGATCCGGCGGTCTTCCAGTGCATTGACTGACACTTTGTTTCCGGATCATACTGTAAAATCCAAGTTTCATCACATGTAATGATTTTTGAGAGCAAGTCTGGTTCTTCTGTAAGTCGTTCTTAGATGTCAGAGCAAATATTCATTCGATTGTCTTTTTGTGTCTGAGTGAGGTTATCGGCAACATTTTGGCATAGACTTTTCTCATGTTTAAGTCATCATGCAAAATGTGTTTTACTGTTTCTTTGTTAATGTTTACCATATCAGCAATCATTCGAATGCTTAGACGTCAGTTTTTCCGCACAATTTCATTAATTTTCTCAATGTTCCTTTCAATTCCTGCAGTCACTGGTCGACCAGGACGTTCATCATCTTCGACTTCTTCCTGACATTCGAAAAACCGCTTGTGCCATTCAAAAGCTCGCTTGTGTGACATAACATTATCACCAAACACCTCTTTTAACATTTGTAAACACTCTGTTGACGATTTTTTTAATTTGACAAAGAATTTTAGGTTAATTCGCTGTTCGATTTTTATGTCAATTATTATCACGGCAATACTAGGTAACAGTGTCCTCTACAATTAAAGCTCGAAAGTAAACTAAAGCAGACAGAGAGACTAAACTACGGGTTGTTGCTTGGGAAGTATTAAGGTCGATGACGTTACAATTATAGCCTCGCTCGATGCGCCTGCGCAATCGAAGGACAGCAGCCTTTTTAATTGCCATACCTCGTATACAGCTAATGTAATCGACTGTATTTGTATTGTTTTAATAAGAAAAGTAAAAACTCTTATTGAAACACCCTGTATAATAAAAAATCTTTTCGAACCAAATATCGAATAAATACTTATAAATATGTATTTATAAACGTTGACTTAATAAAATCTTTTACGTATATTGAAGACGAAACAAGGTCAGTAGTGCAAGAAAGTTTATGCATGTTTACAATATAAATAACTTTGATTTCATCATATCATTAATACAATTTTAAACGAATTCATCAAAACCTCTAATTGATTAAAATTTTAATTTGAATCGAATATAAATACAGCGGTAAAAGTCAAGTAAAAGTAGTTTAGAATGAGCAGTATTTGACGCTGAAAGAACGCCACAATATGCTTATATTAATCCTCAAATAGACGTTGAACGATCGTATAATTATACAGATGTTTCTCGATTTTATAGCAAATTGAAATTTGGTCATGGCCATTCGTCTTCATAAAATGGTTGTTATAGAGTCACCAGAGTGTGAATGTGGATTTGAATACGCAGAATTAAATCATACTTTATTAGTTGAATTTGATGGAGCCTGTGGTTGATTAACTTAATCACTAAGGTTGATATATAACATCTTGGTTCTCAGCGGTGTAGATCGCGTACGGAGTTTATTTTTCGTACAGGTATTTTTCGCCGTGTTTTGCCAGGTGCGACACTTTGCAATTGTCTGCTGATTATGATAACTTAGTTGTCGAAATGCGTATACAGAATTACAAAAGTTAATGTGGAAAGGGGTTATATATCAACCTTAGTGATTAATAGAGCGGCGACGAAAGTGGCAATACCATAGGCGGTACGGTAGAACGGGCAATTGGTGCGCAGTGAATGAGATCATTCACATCAAATACAATACGGTTCACGGTTGGTGTTTAAGTGTAAATTATAAACTGCGGCGAAAGTGTCCGTAGCAGTGCCGTGTCTAGACTTATTCTTACACAATTAGTGCTTACCTAGTAATATGTAATTTCAAAACCCTGGTAATGAGTTGTGGAAGTAACTGTACATCTGCATCATTGCATACGTCTCTACGGTTGCTTCTGTAAATGACGTCCTTCGCGACGAGAAAATGTTTTTGTATAGAGAAAAAGATCGTTCGGCGTCTATTGATGTAATTTTGGCAGAAAGAAGCTGTTGTTCAAAATCATTCCAGGGCTCACTATTTGCACATTTGTCATAAATAGTTCGTACAACATGCAAGTCCGGATTTTTTTTTAAAACACTTAATAATTTTTGATGAGCTCGTATACCAGCAGCGTCAGTTAAACTATGCAAATGAGCGGTCACATTTTGCACTATGCATGGTGATGCGTCTACTAATGGATGGTAATTGTTATATATTGTATGCAGATCTTCCAGAATTGACTGTCTCTGATTGCTTGGGATTCGGTTGGCCTAAATTTTGATATAACGGATTTAACTTTGTGAAAATTCTTATGGTAATAAAAAGCTGCATTTAGCCACGTGCCCCATCGTGTAAGAATGGGTTCCGGTGGTTCCGAAATATCTGGACAAGTTTTATGAAATTCTTTAAGTCGTTTAGGGGATTTAAGAAACACTTGTTTGGTGGATCCAATCAAATGATCAACGTTTTTATAACTACTTCTAACATTTTCAGCAACTAAATGAAGAGCATGGAGTACACAAGTTATGTGTATTAATTTAGGAAAAGTTACTTTTAGTAAACGTCCGAGTAGTAACATAGTAGCAGCACCATCTGTTACAAGCATGCAGACTTGAGTACTATGAATGTGAAATTTCTTTAAGGTGTTCATTATTATTTGCCGAATATTTGCCGCAGTACATGCTTGTGTACGTTTACAGGCTAACAAATAGGGCTGTGAAAATGTGTTGGCTGCTAAAATACGTACGATTACGTTTATTATACTATTTTTTTTTAAATCAGTAGTCTCATCTACAGTAATCCACACATTTTTATTATGCAATTCTCTTCTAGCTATATTTTCAAGCCTCTCTCTTAAACGCGGCAAATGTTTCTGTAAAGTTCTTCTTGCAGGTAATTTATAATTTGGCAGATATTTATTCCAGAACACTTGAAAAGGGCGTTTGCTGATTAAACGAAGCGGCAAATTACATGCAGTCAACATAAATAAAAAATCATAAAGGAATGTTGCATAAGGTATTTCATTTCTTTTGTTCAGTTTATGTATTTCACTGTTCACATGTTTTTTACAATTGTCTTTCTTCCGTATTATAAGTCGCTTATTACAAACCAAACACAATACTGCACATCCATCATACTTTAAATCGGGAAATTCTGCTATGTATTTTCTAACCGACGTAGCAAACGGCACAGACTTTCGCGACATGTTTGTGTGAAGTTATTATAAACACTAACCGTGAACCGTATTGTATTTGATGTGAATGATCTCATTCACTGCGCACCAATTGCCCGTTCTACCGTACCGCCTATGGTATTGCCACTTTCGTCGCCGCTCTAGTGATTAAACATACTTTATTAGCTTGCCAAATGAATGAAGATAGATTAAAAGATTTTATAAACAGTTTAATTGAGGAAAATGTACTTCTCTCTACTAATATTTATCAAAAAAGTCAAATAAAATCCCTTACCATAACAATGTTCGTATTCTATATACTAAAACTCGCACAGAATAAAAATGCACAACCACCAAATACACACTTGTCTATTTCACACAGTTTAATATGTCTCCTAGTCTTAAAACTAACACTTATCTTAAAGAGTATCCCCCTACCCTCTCAGATCAATTTACGGACCTATATCGGTCGTATTTTCTGTGAATTCAAAGAGGCAATATGTAATCGAACTCTTATTTTTTACTATATTTTATTTTCCAATACGTAAGAAGTATAGATTTGACTTGAATTTTTTGTATGTCAATAAAAATAACAAGAAACAGATAGCAAAACAAGCTTTATTTTTCAACATAATATCCCTGCTTTATTATATATTTATTCCAACGCTTGGTCTACTTGCGAATACCTTCGTTTGTGTACATAGCCAAATTGTAACCCCCTTCATTACTCCTTCTTCCGACTGGAATTTCTTTCCTTCCCAGGCCTGTTTAAGAGGTTCAAAAGGATGGCGTCGAGGGGCGATATATAATAATAATAATAATCTTTATTTGTCCAACAGTCAAAGACCAATTACAGGACAAAAATAAATAAAAATACATTGAAAAAATACAAATAGTAACTAGGTATCTGTGATACAAAGTAATATACGAGGGAGCGTTTTTATATTCGCGGAATGAGCGGGTTGTAGAGGGGTGAGTAGGCGCATTGGGGCGTGGCCGGTGCAGCGACTCATGATTAGTATAAATACGAAGTTTCATTGTTATTAGACAGTTAGTCTTTGAGCTATCGTCAACCAAGTAACATAATCAGGAGTGAAAAGTGAAATATGGAAAAAATCGAATATCGTGCCGTTATAAAGTTTCTTACCAGGCAAGGAAAATCAGTCGCGACCATAATGAATGAGATGTCATTGGTTTACGGCGACTCTTGTCCAGGAAAAACCATGGTGTACAAGTGGCATAGTTTATTTAAACAAGGAAGGGAATCCCTTGAAGACGACCCGAGGCCGGGCAGGAGCATTGAGGTGACCACGCCAGCACTTATCCAAAAAGTTGAACAAATTGCACTCGAAGATGCTCGACTAAAGAAGAAACAACTCGCAGAAATGGTTGGAGTATCCGATACAACAATTTTTAAAATCCTACACGATCATCTCGGCATGTCTAAGGTCAGCGCAAGATGGGTGCCGAGAATGCTCACGCCGCCGCAAAAACAACAGCGCGTAGAGTGTTCGCGTGCATTTTTGGACCTCTGTAATGAAGACAAGGATGGTGTATTGAGTGGAATTGTTACTGGAGACGAAACTTGGGTTCATCATTATGAACCTGAGTCCAAACAAGACTCCATGCAGTGGCATAAAAAGGGCACAGCACCTTCCAAAAAATTTAAAGTGTCACAATCAGCTGGGAAACTCATGGCAACGGTATTTTGGGACTCGGAAGGAATATTGTTGATTGATTATAAAGATAAAGGTGTTTCTATAACCGGAGAATATTACGCTTCAATATTAGAGCGACTAAAATAAGCCATTAAAGAGAAAAGACGGGGAAATTGACATAAGGTGTCCTGCTTTTGCACGACAACCCGCCCGTCCACAAGAGCCGCGTTGCGTTAGCTGCCCTGCATAAGGTGGGTTTCGAAATTGTGAATCACCCACCCTACAGCCCAGACCTGGCCCCGAGTGATTATTACCTGTTTCCGAAAATGAAAAAAGAGCTGCGGGGTAAAAAATTTACTGCCGATGATGAAGTCAAGGAGGCAGTTTTGGCGTATTTTGCAGATAAAAAGAAATAATTTTTTTATGATGGTATAAATAAATTTATTGAAAGATGTGAAAAATGTATCCGTCGTGCAGGTGAATATATTTAAAAAGAAAAATATTTTGGTTTTTTTATTTCCACCCCTTGTCCCCCATTCCGCGAATATAAAAACGCTCCCTCGTATATATAAGGAAAAAAAAAGATCTACAACTAATTTTAAACAATCACAGAAAGAAATCAAAATATATACATCAGGATCGCACAAGAATCAATCACCATCACTGAGACTATCGGAAAGGATTCTGAAACAAAGGATTGGCATTCCTACTCATATGCGCCAGAGGAGCTTTGTACAACACATTTGTTTTAGCTCTAGGGACCGAAAATGTGTCATTAGATCTACTTGATCCCCGAGGCACACGAAAATTTACTTCCGACGAAATGGATGAGGCGTCCATAGTATTAGTAACAAGTTTTATTAAGAACATGGCATTAAGAACCGCACGCCTTTCTGCAAGTGACTGAAACTGAAAATCACGAAGCAAACTGATGTAGCTAACACCACGAGGAGGATACATGTCACTCACTTTGAATGCCAGATATTTTAAAAACCTCTTCTGGACACTCTCAAGCTGGAGATGTAAATATACATAGTGTGGGTACCAAAAAATGGCAGCGTATTCAAGTTTGGAGCGAACAAACGTGTAAAGTAATAGTTGGAGAGTAGAGGGGTTAACGAATCGTCAGCACGAACGAATGATAAAACTCAAAGAACGAGAAGCAGAATTACATATAAAGTGGATATCGCAAAACTTAAGTGTGAGTCGAAAATAACACCTAAATCTTTTACCTCAACTTGTCTAGTCAAAAAAGTTTGGTCAACTGAATAATCAAATATAATACGGTTTTTGCGCTTGGAGTAAGTTACCACCCTGCATTTGCTAACATTAAGCATTATTCTGTTGGAATCACACCAATTATAAATAAAATCAAGACGATGCTGTAAGAACAAGCAATCAGAAACAGATGCAGCCGAAGAAAATATTTTTAAGTCATGGGCATAAGTCAAAACTTTGCTATCAATAGCGGTAAGGAGATCATTGATGTAAATGCAGAACAGTAGTGGTGCAAGATTTGAACCCTGTGGAACACCAGAAAACGCAATAAAGCAATTTGAATTAAAACCATTGTACGATACATAACAGGTTCTGTTGTAAAGGTGCGATTCAAAAAATTTAATCATTGAAACTGAAAATCCGAAAAGATTCAGTTTGGAAAGCAGTACAAGGTGATCAATTTTGCCGTTAGTGGAGTCAATACAAATTGTGAACGATGTACACTCACTGCTATGTGCTACAAGTGACATAAAAAATATGTGTGTTGCAGAAAAGTTCGAGAGTGTTACAAACAAAGATTTGGATATTACCATATTAAAACAAATTTGTAACGGTGCGTGTATAGATTCATTACCTATTTCTAAAGATTACTCTAATTATGCGCGTATTACATCCGTAGTTGTAAGAACATCTTTTCAGCACGCATACGTTACTCTCAGAGACGAATGTGGAAACTTACGTCATGCTATAGATATTTTGTCTGTCTTATCCATTTTGTGCTACGCAACAGCTGTGAATAATGTGTTTATTTATAAAACATATCGTAACTGATATAAATAACGCATTCATCGCAAACGCATTTATTCGTGAACTTGCTTTGTTACCATCATGGCCTGCGGAAAAGATCCCAACTCTAGTTATGATTCACTGAGGCACATGGGCATTGATTCCGATGCCAGAATGAAAAATAAAGCAGTATTTGATTAAAGTTGTGATTACGAAACTAGACTTGTTTACGTCTAGTACCGTGGTGATCTATTGCACTCGAAAAAAGTTTCTAATTTATAAAAAAAAGAAAACACAAACTTAACCCCATTCCTATTTCCGCTATCGGTTAAAATTTTATGTAAATTTAAACGATTAAATTAACGTTGTTAATACAGAAATTGTAATTAGAAATTAATAATTTATTAGAACCGAAACTTGCGATAAAATAAAAAAAATAAACATTTTACATATATTCTTTAAATTGCTCAAGCACGTGATGAAAATGTATTATTAATGGCAGAACATTTTAAAAATCGTTGCATGTGGATACTGGATATAAATAAAGTGTTGGCCTTGGCCGTTTCTAAACAAAAGTGAATGACTTTACTGTGAAATACTAACACTGAAATTCAGCTGGTGTCCGATTTTTGGGGCTCGTCGTCGGAATCTTGTTTGTTAGGAGGTGTGCAAATTTGCGTCAAAGCGTCCTGAATATATTTTCTGGTATTTTAAGAATTTTAAATTTCGAAACAAGAAATTAAAATAGTACGTTTTGTTCTATGTTCTCCTTAATTTATTTTTAATCGGACATCTTTTTCTTTATACCTAGTCCTGCCATAAATACTGATATAAAGGTTTTTAAGTACAAAAAGAAAACTGCAAGTTGGATTTAAATTATTTTTTGATAGTTTATTTTGGCAATAGTAAGCTACAAAATACAATGCAAATTACTCGAAATGGCCGCCATTTGCCTTAATACAACGCCGAAGTCTGCAGGGCCACTCATCAATCGCTGTACGGACGATATCCATGGGAAAATTGTCGACTGCTTCTGTTAACGCTCTTCTATAGACCATGTCCTCTAATATTGACCACAGTTTGTAGTCGAGCGGATTTAGGTCTGGGTTTGCTGACGGCCAATAGTCAGTACTAATAAACTCAGGTACATGATTTTCAAGCCATTGCTGAGTTGTTTTGGCCTTGTTAGCGGGCGCAGAGTCTTGTTGGAATATCCATGGTTGGTTTTGGAACATGGTGTAGTTCAGGGGCTCCACTACATTGCTTAAAATGTCTCGTTGATAGTTTTTGGCTGCTGTTTTAACACCTTTTTCACAAAAATGCAAGGAAGTGACACAGTCATAGGATACTCCCCACCAAACCATCACTGAAGCAGGAAAACGACCTCGCTGAATCCTTGGCACCACTTCACTGGCTTCCTTGGAGGACCGTGCATACACCCTATCATTCTGCTTGTTAAAAGTTTCTTCCACGGTAAAAATTTTTTCATCAGAAAACAGAATTTTTTTGTAGCGCTCTTTGCCGTACAACGATATCAGGTGTCAGCATTTTTTCTTCCTATTCTTTTTTAATTCAACGTTAAGGCGCTGTCCTGTTTGTCGTTTGAAAGCTCTAAGTCCTAGGTCTTGTTTAATGATACGGCTCATGGTTCTCGGAGCAATACCCATTTCACGAACCATGATTTTCTGTTTGCGGACAGGATATCGATTGATGCGGGACCTCACAGCATTAATGGCCTGTGGTGTACGAACTATGCGAGGCCTGCCAGATCTTTTACGGTCGATTACATTTCCAGTATCAATGAATAACTTAACAGTACGATACACAAACGCACGCGTAATATTTAACGGTTTCAATAAATCAAAAATATGGGCTCTTTCTATTCCACACTTATGAAGTGCAATAACCGCAATACGGCTCTCTTTATCCGACCATTCCATAATGACGACTCACGCTATAGTAAAATTGTTCGGCACTTTTATAAAGCATATATCAAATGTCAGAACTGCCAACATAAAATTTTTGTGTTTTCAAGTTATCATCTGCAAAAAGGTGCGTTTACACTTGTATCAATACTTATGGTAGGACTAGGTATATTATTAAAACATTTTTAGAGGTAAATACATGATTTAAAATTTTGTCCGTCGATAATTTATTTTGTTGTTTACTGGTTATATGAAAGATTATTATGAAAACGAAGTTGAAGTAATTTAAAAAATTAAATTATCCCATACTCAAGCGATTAATATACTTTTATTACTTCAGGCTTTCAAGATTGTCAAGATTTAAAAGACCCATTGTAATTGATTATTTTACGAGACGTATCTGTTAGAAGGTTCACTCATAATTCTTATAAAACAAATATGAATTTAGAATATCTTTATTAAAAAAATTAGATACCAATGTGGTGTATGTAACGATGATACACGTTCATATTTCAAGCATCCAATTAATATCTTCTCCAAAAAGTTTTCTTCATCTGACGAAGTAATCGTTTAAGATTCTATCCATGTCATTTAGAATATAAAAGGCTTATTTTCATTAAAAAAATGTTTGTGATCACTGAAAACATGCTGCTTGACAATTATTAAGGAACTAGTGTTTGCATCGTAGCGTTTCAGATTAATCATAGTAAAATTAAATGTAAAGAACGTAGTTGGGCAGGATTTATTATTTACATCAAAGGCAGTGCACGAAAGCCCTTTATTTATTCGAAAGTTCATGTAGTTAGCTGTTTGACGAAACTAGCGCCTTGTTGTTGTTGTTGTCGAACTTATTTCTGTGACACTCGTTGTGGTACAGCCATAATTAAATGCTAAATGTTTAATTGGTTGAATGTTTACGATCGTAGATGGATCGAAACAGGTTAAGAAGTGTCACCACTGTCGTCATAGTAATGGGAGCGTAAAAAAGTGTTATCTAGCGATTAAAAAAAGGTCGCTGAAAGAGAAAATGCTATGCGGAAGCATGTCGATCGTCGTAGAGGTAACACCACACCTCAAGAGGACGTTTGTTTGACGAAACTAGCGCCTTGTTGCTGTTGTTGAACTTATTTCTGTGAAATTCGTTGTGGTACAGCAATAATTAAGTGCAAAATGTCTTTTAAGACATCATTTGAATGTTTATGTTCGTGGACGAGTAGTTTGACGGCTCGAAACAGGTTAAAAAGTGTCACTACTGTGGCCACAGTAATGAGAGCGTCAAAAAGTGTCATCTAGCGATTAAAAAAGGCCGTTGAAAGAGAAAAGGCTACGCGGAAGCATGCCGATGATCGTAGAAGGAACACCACACCTCAAGAGGATAGATTCATAGCGGCGAAAAGAAACAAATATCCCACTCCTATTCAGATAGCTGCAGACCTTGTAGCTGCTACCGGTGCACGTGTTTCTGCTAGAACCATTTCTCGGGCTTTAAATCAGATTGGTTTGTACGTACGGAAGCCCGTTCAATGCATCCCACTTCAATCACGCCATCGCCGAGAATGATTGCGTTGGTGACAATGAATATATTGGTTGGGGTCGGTAATAATGATGCAGATTTATGTTCTCCAACGAATCTCGCTTCATTGTGACAAGTAATTATAGCCATCAATTAGTGTGGAGAGAGATGGAAACACGTTACGCGAACGTGATCGGTATGACCATGGTGTGAGGGTGTGGGCAAATGGCAGAACAGAGCTTCATATCTTTGAGTAAGGTATAGTTATCTCACAGCAGTATTGCAGAGAGGTTATTCTGGATCACGTTCGTCTTTATAGGGGCACGATAGGTGCAGACTTTCTATATATGGACGACAATGTGCGTCCACACAAGGCCGGTGACGTATCGAACGTACTAGAAAGTGAAAATATTGAACTTATGGAATGGCCTGCTTACTTTCCAGACTCCTATAGAACATGCTTGGGATGGTCTTGACAGACGTGTTTTTCAAAGAACTCATCCTCCCCCAACCGTGCAAAAATTGAAAAACGTCGCGAAAGAGAAGTGGGGACATCTCCCAAGGACTCTTTAATAGTGTAGTAGACAGCATGAATAAAAGAAGCACAATGTGCACCATTGTCTGAGGGCATATTCCCTATTGAGAGACAGACTATCACCCATCTTTCTATTTGGAGAGAACTTTTGTGACTACGAAATTTGTCAAAAGAGGAATTTATTCTTTTTTTTATCCCGCTTTTACATTTGGTGAAATCTATACCATTTTGGATAAGCATCTCATCACTATTACATATGTCCGTAGTTTCATTTCTTCAATCATTGCCTTTGATTTTTTATTTTAAAAAGTTTCTTAGCAATTGTCAAGCAGTGTATATTTGGAGAATATATTGGTTGTTAGTATACTTCACACCTTAGTTCTGACAAAATTTCTTTGAGTTATTAAAGAAGCCTGTCAAAAAAGGATTGCAAAATTGGTGATTCTTCTTTGATCACTGCATCAAAATTTGGAAGTTTTAGATAATAATTAGGTAGCAAACGTTTATAATAAACAAAACGTTTATCATATATTCTTCTGGGCTTCCGGGCTGGAACCGCGTCACTGGTATAACTGCCGACGTTTCCTACCCACTCGGTCGTAGTCCATACTATATTCTTCTATATGGGACGTCTTCAGGGCTCAACTACTACACTGAAACTGTTCAGTGCTCAGTAGTAGTTGAACCCTGAAGATGTCCCATGTAGAAGAATATAGTATGGACCACACTAGATTAAAGCATTTATCATTCTTTTGGAGTAGGCCAAAGAAGTCGTGGGACCAAGAAATCCACATAGCTACGAACAGAAAGGGTACTGAAGAAGAGTCGTGGGGGAACAAGAAACAGTGGCGTTCGATTTGCAATAAACATGCTCATCCAAGTTATAACAACATCAAGTCGTCAAGCTTGTATGAAGCCTGACGTTATGGTGAAGAACTAAACCTTTTCTCTTAATTGAAGTTTTTTAACTTCACCAGACAATCTTGGAGTTATTTGCCTACAACAGGACAAATTGTGATTCCATGAAATAGAAGCGGCCAAATTTGATTATGAGAAAAGGTTTAGTTCTTCACCATAACATCAGGCTTCATACAAGCTTGATGACTTGTAGCTGCTACACAACTTGGACGAAATTCACTAGGTCTGGAACCCGCTGATTACTGCTGATATTTATAGAATTCTTTAGATGTAAAAATATGTAATGATGAGGACGTCAGAAAAATCACTTCCTTCACTTAAGATTAAGAATTGGAAGTTTCATGAGCACAGTTCATGCTACCACCAAAAAGATGGCAAAATGTATCGAACCAAAATGGACAATATAAAACTGAATAAAATTCTATAAAATAATTGTTCATTTTCATGAAAAAGAAATTGAATACTCTTCCGGAGAATCCAATATTAGTGATCAGAGGTCTATGATTAATTAACAATTTAATAATTACATACCTATTTACAGTTCGATATACAGTGAATTCATTAATGATTGAGATGGAACCTTATGCAACCAAACATACACTATTGGTAGCTTTACATTCAAAATTCCCTAGACCCTAGAAATCTATAGTTTTAAAAAAATTATCCAACACACTTAATATGAAATTAAATCCAACTTACCGCTCTAACCACCAAAAATTTACCAATACTTCTGAAAATTACTGATAATCGATAACACGTAATTACAAATCAAATAAGGCAAAATGTCAAACAATTTAGTAGGGTTATAAAGAGAGATCTGTCACGATCTAGTTACAAAGATATTTCATACCAACTGTAATCTTTGTTGTTGTATACTTGGTTGCATAATCTGTATCAATCTTTATTGAACCCACTGTATAAACGTTCTAGAGTAGCACCTGGTCACCGAGTAACATTGAAACTGTATAATAAGTGTACAAACATCAAATTTTATTTAATTAAAAATATACATTTACAATTCATTAAATTTCAGTGTTCTGCTTCTGTGATTTATCCTTGAATTTACACAAAATTCAATCAACTATAATCAGAAAATACATACATGTGGCTTTCCCATCAAGACACGCAGTATATTTATAAATAAATATATAAATAAAAGTACACAGTATGTATGAATATGTATTATATATATATGTACACGTTATATAAAATCAATCAAATGATATTTTACAATCAGGCCTTTTGAATTAGTCACATTAAATCACAGTACAGGCAATTAAATTAATATGTATAGATTGTCACAAAATATACAAAAATATATTATGATAGAACCGACTCCAACGTAAAAAAAAGGGAAAACGAAAGCTAATCAAACTATAACTACGAGGAATAAATACTTCTTCTTTAAATTACGTCATTAGAATGATCTAGAACAAATACAACCTTTTGTTGTTTACAATAAGAAAGTTTTAAAATAGTAATTTACAAACTATACATGGTTACAAAATTATTGGCACAATCAGTCGACAGACTAATTAAATAAAAGAGAAGAAAAGGAATTCGTTGAACACTACATACAGAGGCTCAAAGTTATAATGAAACAAACAATTGTTTTACGTTCCAAGTTAATTTTGAGACAATTTAATGTTTAAATTATAAACAATTCTGTATATTTTATTAAATTAAATCTAGCTAGAATGTATTTACTAAAAATCAGTATTGCAGCCAAATTGTTATACAGTTAATAAAAAAATGGCAATACTGAAAAGAAGATCTCAAAGTAATAATGGAACGCCCTGTAATTTCACGTCCGAATTATTCTTTAAATCTATTAAAACATTGTTATTGATGCTTTTTAAAAAGTCCGTTAAGTTTTACAACCAAAAAACATAATTTTCTTATTAAAAATTTTAATTGGCGAGGCGTAGTGTTCAGACTTCACCAGAGCTAAGGGAGCTAATAAAAAAATTATCCAAGGGAGGCAAAACTGTTCGAGAAATCGCAGAAATCGTGAATCGCGCACCTACAACTGTTTTTAACATTAAAAGATATGAAAACAGCAATAACTTTGAAAATAAACCAAAGCCCAGTAAAAATAAAATCTCCCGTAATGACGAGCAGTGGCTAGTGAGCCAAATTAAGCGGAACCCTCATCTAAGTGCACCACCGTTGGCAGCTGAAGCTCAAAAATACCTTGGGAAGAAAGCAAATGCAGAAACAGTTCATATTGTTCTGCGGAAGCACAATTTTAATGGTCGAGTTGCTATAAAAAAACCATATATAAGCGAAGTTGAATTTGATGGAGCCTGTGGTTTATTGACTTGATCAATAAGGTTAATATATAACCCCTTTCCACAATTAACTATTTGTAAATTCTGTATACGTATTTCGACAACCAAGTTGTCATCATCAGCAGATAAAATCAAAGTGTCGCACCTGTTAAAACACGGCTAAAAAATTGTACGAAAAATATACTCCGTACGCGATCCGAATCGTTGAAAACCAAGATGTGCACTGTGTCTGTTTCACAAGGTTTTTAAAAATACTTTTACTTAAACTAACATGCACTACGCCGAAAAAGGTTATTATGGTCAAAAATGTGTGTGATTTATGTGTGTTTTATGACATTGCTCCTCTTGTCTTTCAGTAGAGAAAAAACAGTAGAGAAAAAACAGTCCGTGACACCACATGTCTTTCACCACAGAGCAATCGGGAAAAGTATTTTGTTTGTTTACCTTTCCATCGTGTGACAAAAAATCTGAATAGTATTTTTAAAGATCACGGGTTTAAGGTGTGTTCCCGCCCTAATAATACCCTTAAATTGCTGTTAGGAAATGCAAAAGACAAAATTGAAGAGAATAAAAAATCGGGAATCTACCGGATTGAATGTTTAGAGTGCAATAAACAATACATCGGCCAAACCAAAAGATCGATCGAAACCAGGTATAAAGAACACCTTTCGCAAATAAAATTCAACCGACCGGAAAAATCTAGCGAACATGTATTAGAAAATAACTGTTAATATGGATTGTTTACATTTGATAAAACGTGTACAATTATCGTGGACGGGTGCACATAGTAAAGAATTCAGGCCATCTGGTAAATGTTTATGACGCCGGCCCCCTGCAAACGCCCCTTTTTCTCTAATGAAAGACAAGAGGAGCAATGTCATAAAACACACATAAATCACACACATTTTTGACCATAATAACCTTTTTCGGCGTAGTGCATGTTAGTTTAAGAAAAGTAAAAAACCTTGTGAAACAGACACAGTGCACATCTTGGTTTTCAACGATGCGGATCGCGTACGGAGTATATTTTTCGTACAATTTTTTCGCCGTGTTTTACCAGGTGCGACACTTTGATTTTATCTGCTGATGATGACAACTTGGTTGTCGAAATACGTACACAGAATTTACAAATAGTTAATTGTGGAAAGGGGTTATATATTAACCTTATTGATCATATATAAGCGACATTAACCACAAAAAAATACAGAGACAAGGACTTTTCTTTCTGGAAACAGGTGTTGTTTACTGATGAAAGTAAATATAATGTGTTTAGGTCTGATGGACGCTCATAGGTATGGAGACGACCAACTAAAGAGCTCCATAAAAATAATTAGCAACCTACAGTAAAACACAGTACGGGTTCAGTGATGGTATGGGGTAATGTATCTGCCGGTGGACCAGGGAATTCACAAATAATTGATGGGATTACGAACCACACTATGTATTTACATTTACTAAGAAACAATTTAAACGAAAGTGTCGAAAGACTGGGCATTAAAGAGAGATTTTATTTTTATCAAGATAACGATCCCAAGCATAAAGGTTGTAACGTCCGGTCGTGGCTCCTGTATAATTGCTCCCACGTTTTGGAAACCCCACCACAATCATCGAACTTAAATATTATTGAGCATGTTTGGAGTTATTTTGAGGAAAAATTGAAAAATTATACAATTTCCACTCGCGAACAACTAAAAGCAGCTATTATTACGGAATGATCAAAGATCGAGCCTTCGTATTGTGAAAAACTCGTAAAATCAACGCCTAAGCGATTAGGATGCGTTTTAAAATCAAAAGGTTTACTTACAAAATATTAGCTACCAAAAATTTATAAATTTTATGATAAAAACCGTGTGCTCCACTATATCTTTGACATGAATTTTTAGTTGCTTTTGGTTTTTGTTGTTTTTTTAAGTGTTTAATTCTAGAAATGAATTCTTATTGAGTTCTCAAATGTAGGCTACAACAATTAAAATAAAATCTTTTATTATCTAAAGCTTATTAAGTTTTTGTTGTTATGGTTCTTATAATTGCTTTCCTGTTCCTTAACATTGAGCCTCTGTACTTATATCTTTATATTAGTACCAATTTATGGAGAAAATTACATAAAATAATACGTTTGTTATGTAAGTTAAAAATCTGTTGATATTAGTGTTGTTTTAGTTGCTTCGTATTTGCTCTAACATGTACGTTGTTGCAATTTTAGAGGGTGTATATTTAAAGGTACAACGAGATTAAACATAGACGTACTGCGGTTAAAATTACTGAAGAACTTTCAATCTGTAGGCGCGAAATTTTATTTATGTATTATCTTACATATGAGAGATTAAAAGGAGTCCAGTATCGAAGAAACAAATTATTCTAAACAAATATTTTTAGGAACGATTCACAGTTACGCCACCACAATTTTCTATCACAGTTTCCACTTTTCACTACACTCTTATTTTATTATTAACAATAGCAATTTACACAAAGAAGAAATGTTAATTTCAGAAAAATAAAAGTTTGACTAATTATTGGAAATATTTTCTGTTTTATTTTAATTTGTTTATCAGTAAAAAGTAACCATAAATTACGATTATTCATTTTGATTATCCAACCGCAACGACCTCGTTAGCGTTAATTTAGTTGCCTAACTTTTGGTAATTATTGCACATAAAACTTTCAACGTTAGCATTTCTCGAAAAAAAAAAAGAAAGAAGATGTGCCAATAACTTTGTCATTAAAGTTAAACTCATTTTTCAAGCACTCACTCAACACACGCACACATAATCTCATAATTTTGTTAAAACGTGGTAATTGGAAAACGCATTTCTAGTGATATTTAAGTGTAATACGTATCACGCTGGATTTTTCTCTTGCCATTTTTGGCACACAATTAACATGCTCCATTGAACGCTGGCTCACGCGCCAATAAATTCCGTGATTTGTTATTGTAAGTATTTCCATAATGTATAAAAATTTAGTCTCGCATACTCGACCTACAGGTACAATTTGATGAGGTAAACCAAGTATGCGAGGACCGTACGTTAATACATTATGTAATTGTAGTATTCGTACGCTGCCAAAAACATTTGTACATGTACATATGTCGACGTGATAAAAAACAAATGCAATATTAAAAATCGCAAGCAATCCTGCGCCACTACGTGGGGTTGCACTGGGTTCTGTGAGAATTCCGACACTGGAAATTTACCGGTTTTATAAAACACGTCCAATAATTTTTCCTTCTCTTCGAATAGCTTGTACAACCATTTCGTCTGTTCTTCTTCACTTTGGGGAATGTCTTTACATGGATATACTCTATAAAATAACGTTGTTTTACATGGTGGACGATTTCCGAAAATGATCGTTCCTAAGTCCAGGGGCTGCCCGTTCGGATATGCGATCGTTATGTCTAACACCCAACTGATTTTTTCTGATTTTTTGATAATGTCTGAAACAAAAATTAACAATGCATAAGCAGATTAGCTTCAGTTACAATCTATTAAATCTAAATAATATTGTAAAATCTTAGTCATAGATAGTTAGTCTGCACAGTCCCTGGCCAGAATATCAGCGCCATCTTCATAGTTTTTAAAGTTTCTTTATTTCAATTAACGTATTAGGTGTGCAACTAAGTTCTCGCTGTTTTTTTGACGAAAATGCAACTTTATTGTGAAAAAATGTTTATAAATGAATCATTCAAAATATTGCCCATCGCTAGCGACAACTTTTTCCAATCTTTCTGGCAGAGCTCGAATACCGTCCAGGTAGAAGTGTTCGTCTTTTGAAGCTATCCACGAATCAAGCCATTTTCAGATGTCTTCATATGAGTGGAACTGCTGATTAGCCAGACCATGTGCCATCGAACGGAACAAGTAATAATCGGAGGGCGCAATATCTGGGGAATATAGCGGCTGGGGTAGGACCTCCCATTTGAGGCTTTGTAAGAAGCTTTTAACGGGTTTGGCAACGTGAGGCCGAGCGTTGTCATGCTGTAGAATCATTTTTTCGTGCCTCTGATCGTGTGGCTGCTTTTCGAGCAGTGCTCGCCTCAATTGCATCAACTGAGTTCGATACCGTTCCCCAGTGATGGTTTCGTTCGGTTTCAACAGCTCATAATAAATAACACCGCCCTGGTCCCACCAAATGCACAGCAAAACCTTTGCAGCGTGAATATTCGGCCGAACCGACGACGTAGAAGCATGATCGGGCAGTCCCCATGATTTTGTTCTCTTTGGGTTGCTGTAATGAATCCATTTTTCATCACCCGTAACGATGCGATGAAGAAAACCCTTCCTTTTTTGCCGCTGGAGCAGTTGTTCACAGGCGAAAAAACGACGCTCAACGTCTCTTGGTTTCAAATCATAAGGAACCCAAGTTCCTTGTTTTTGAGTCATTCCCAACGCACACAATCGCTGGGAAATGGCTTGGCGGGTAACTCCTAATGCTGAAGCAAGCTCTTTTTGCGTTTGGCACGCATCCTCATCAAGCATCTCTTAAAAACAAGCGAGAACTTAGTTGCGCACCTAATAGTATATTCTATGTATAATTATTTCTAAGAATAAGCTCGTGATTTCGGTATGGCTCTATAGCTGCCTCCCCTCCTCTGATCTATTGTGGATGCATTCTTTTGAGGGCATAATGAATGGTCATTCGATTAATTCAACATTTAACACCTGACAGTATTTCAGTTTATGTTCCTGTGTGACGCTATGTAGGTTTCGTCTACATTAAATTTCTCAAGCAGCGAGAAATGCAAATTTACCAGAACTTAGGCCTATAAATTAAACAAAAGGTTATGGACAGCGTTTGATATTCGCTGGTAAGCAACTACAGGATGATTGTACCCTCTCCAGTTATAATATTTAAAAGGAATCCACCTTGCATTTGTTATTCAATTCGAGAGGAGCCATTATATAACCTATCTTAAAAAGGGCAATTGTAATAAGATTACTTGCCTATCCCGAAAGCATAATTGTGATTGGTTATTAAGTGTCATGAAAGGTTTTTTACTTTAAATTAGTGAGCTCATTTGTGATACGATTAGATAATACGGATCGAGTGAAAAACTAGTACTTCCACATTGTTGCGTCCAGGTGAGTACTCGTAAAGACAACTTTCACAAATAGAAGCTTCTCGACGAACAGTGCAAAGTATTGCTGCTTTGATCAAAGAAAATATTCCTAACGTAAGTATTGGATGCTTGTTTTCTGTCAGAAAAAGAATGGCTACGATTTGTGTTGATTGGTAGGTACAACGTTAAATTGGCGGAAGAAAATCGTGAACATTCAGTAGTAGAAGTATCAGAAGAAAACGACACAAATTATTGTGGTGATTCGAAAGACTGAAACGTATAGGTGTAACATCTCCCTGATAGGATGAAGGTTTTAATAACATCGATTCATAAAAAAAGATTAGAAGAAGCAATCATTCAAATGAATATTCTTGCTGTTTTGTACGTATATAAAGTATATGAACAGAGGTGAAAAACAACTTTACTTCCATCTCACGAACAGAAAAGAAATTATCCGAGAGAAGGAAACGTATAGGTGAAACATCCTCCTCATAGGAGGTTTTAATAACATCAATTCATAAAAAAAGATTAAAGAAAAAACTGTACTTCCATCTCACGAATAGAAAAGAAACTATTCGAGAGAAGGAAACGTATAGGTGAAACATCCTCCTCATAGGAAGAAGGTTTTAATAACATAAATTCTTAAAAAAAAGACTAAAGAAAAAACTGTACTTCCACCTCACGAACAGAAAAGAAACTATTCGAGAGAAGGAAACGTATAGGTGAAACATTCTCCTCATAAGGAGGTTTTAATAACATCAAGTCATAAAAAAAGATTAAAGAAAAAACTGTACTTCCACCTCACGAACAGAAAAGAAACTATTCGAGAGAAGGAAACGTATAGGTGAAACATCCTCCTCATAGGAGGTTTTAATAACATCAATTCATAAAAAAAGATTAAAGAAAAAACTGTACTTCCATCTCACGAATAGAAAAGAAACTATTCGAGAGAAGGAAACGTATAGGTGAAACATCCTCCTCATAGGAAGAAGGTTTTAATAACATAAATTCTTAAAAAAAAGACTAAAGAAAAAACTGTACTTCCACCTCACGAACAGAAAAGAAACTATTCGAGAGAAGGAAACGTATAGGTGAAACATTCTCCTCATAAGGAGGTTTTAATAACATCAAGTCATAAAAAAAGATTAAAGAAAAAACTGTACTTCCACCTCACGAACAGAAAAGAAACTATTCGAGAGAAGGAAACGTATAGGTGAAACATCCTCCTCATAGGAGGTTTTAATAACATCAATTCATAAAAAAAGATTAAAGAAAAAACTGTACTTCCATCTCACGAACAGAAAAGAAACTATTCGAGAGAAGGAAACGTATAGGTGAAACATCCTCCTCATAGGAAGAAGGTTTTAATAACATAAATTCTTAAAAAAAAGACTAAAGAAAAAACTGTACTTCCACCTCACGAACAGAAAAGAAACTATTCGAGAGAAGGAAACGTATAGGTGAAACATTCTCCTCATAAGGAGGTTTTAATAACATCAAGTCATAAAAAAAGATTAAAGAAAAAACTGTACTTCCACCTCACGAACAGAAAAGAAACTATTCGAGAGAAGGAAACGTATAGGTGAAACATCCTCCTCATAGGAGGTTTTAATAACATCAATTCATAAAAAAAGATTAAAGAAAAAACTGTACTTCCATCTCACGAATAGAAAAGAAACTATTCGAGAGAAGGAAACGTATAGGTGAAACATCCTCCTCATAGGAAGAAGGTTTTAATAACATAAATTCTTAAAAAAAAGACTAAAGAAAAAGCTGTACTTCCACCTCACGAACAGAAAAGAAACTATTCGAGAGAAGGAAACGTATAGGTGAAACATTCTCCTCATAAGGAGGTTTTAATAACATCAAGTCATAAAAAAAGATTAAAGAAAAAACTGTACTTCCACCTCACGAACAGAAAAGAAACTATTCGAGAGAAGGAAACGTATAGGTGAAACATCCTCCTCATAGGAGGTTTTAATAACATCAATTCATAAAAAAAGATTAAAGAAAAAACTGTACTTCCATCTCACGAATAGAAAAGAAACTATTCGAGAGAAGGAAACGTATAGGTGAAACATCCTCCTCATAGGAAGAAGGTTTTAATAACATAAATTCTTAAAAAAAAGACTAAAGAAAAAACTGTACTTCCACCTCACGAACAGAAAAGAAACTATTCGAGAGAAGGAAACGTATAGGTGAAACATTCTCCTCATAAGGAGGTTTTAATAACATCAAGTCATAAAAAAAGATTAAAGAAAAAACTGTACTTCCACCTCACGAACAGAAAAGAAACTATTCGAGAGAAGGAAACGTATAGGTGAAACATTCTCCTCATAAGGAGGTTTTAATAACATCAAGTCATAAAAAAAGATTAAAGAAAAAACTGTACTTCCACCTCACGAACAGAAAAGAAACTATTCGAGAGAAGGAAACGTATAGGTGAAACATTCTCCTCATAAGGAGGTTTTAATAACATCAATTCATAAAAAAAGATTAAAGAAAAAACTGTACTTCCATCTCACGAATAGAAAAGAAACTATTCGAGAGAAGGAAACGTATAGGTGAAACATCCTCCTCATAGGAAGAAGGTTTTAATAACATAAATTCTTAAAAAAAAGATTAAAGAAAAAACTGTACTTCCACCTCACGAACAGAAAAGAAACTATTCGAGAGAAGGAAACGTATAGGTGAAACATTCTCCTCATAAGGAGGTTTTAATAACATCAAGTCATAAAAAAAGATTAAAGAAAAAACTGTACTTCCACCTCACGAACAGAAAAGAAACTATTCGAGAGAAGGAAACGTATAGGTGAAACATCCTCCTCCTCATAAGGAGGTTTTAATAACATCAATTCATAAAAAAAGATTAAAGAAAAAACTGTACTTCCATCTCACG